>JAULBS010110371.1:0-15148 GCA_032355785.1 Symmetromphalus regularis | reverse complement strand
CATATTGTTTTAATAACGTTTCTGAATAGTATGTTCCCCCGATGTAATATTTTAATTAAAGTGGGTGTTCCAAAGAATTAATAAAATCCCAAATATGTTGGTACTATTTTAATGTTTTTCAAATATGCTTAACTGTAAGGATATTTGAAAGCGTGATTTGAGTTTTTGACAATTTGTTTTTCAGCGACGCTAACAAGAAACTACATGACACGAACGACGACTTACGAGAAGCCTTGGACAAGAATACCATGTCTCACAAACGACAGCTGTCCACAGATGTACGAATTTAATCTTCTTCTTCTTTTTAAAAACCCAAACAAACATCCCCCCAACAAACCCCGCCGCAAAAAACAACAACAACAACAACAACAACAACAAACAAAACAACCCTTCTATATTCACCCAAAAAGGTTTAGCAAAAACTAATTTTTAGTTGCTTAATAAAGAACAGACATAGAGTCTACTATAGGCCGGCGGTTAGTTGTGTAACTCATATAGTTGGTTGTCAGTTTCTTAATTTTTAGATTCTTACAGGCCTACGACGAAATAGTTTGTCATGTGATCAAAGGTTATGAACTCTCAAAGCACACAAAGTACTACTTAATTAAGCAAAACATACCTTATCTCTTATCACGGTGTAATACATAATATGCTCTCTATACTAGTATACAGCACTTTTGATATATTCTGAAAAGTAGATATTTCAAATTTAATTTAAGTTTAACTGATACATTGTATAAATAAATAATAAATCAGTGCTTTCATCCAAGTGCATGCACATTTAATATTTGCTAAACCCGTTTGGGTCATTATATTTAAAATGTTTAGATTGGTCAATTGGACAACATTCCTTTTTTCAATTTATTCATTTATTACAAGGGTTTATAAATAACAACCTCCCCCAAAAACCCCAAACATACACACTAGAAATACCCCCCTCCCAACATCCGAAAATGATGATGATGATGATGATTATAATAATAATAAAGTAAAGAAAAAAAAAAGGAAAAGAAAACCACACTTTTTTATATTATATGAAATTGTAGTGTATACCTCACAGACTTCTTTTTTTTCGGATTGTACATTTATTAGCTTAGATATATAACAGAATTAATGCATTTAGTTCCAAAAACCTGTGACCGAGTCTTTTTAAATGTTTATTACTAAATACACCACAATGGAACATAGAGAATTGATTATAATACTATTTTCAGTCAGTCGCCAGTGGACAGAGTGGTCACTCTCCACGAAATCGACGCAAGGGGTCAGTAATGAGTGATTACATCGACACATCACCACGCAGTGGATTGTGAGTGGGCTTTTCTTTACATTCTGTAGATTTTGAAATTAATGCTATCATGATAATAATCCGAAAAAATGCAAAACTATGTTATTCGCAGTAATAATTTGACTCATTTATTACTAACTGTTGTGAAGGTTTCATGGGACATTCAAACAAAACAAATGAATATTAAAATACCAGTACGTGATAATCACCATATTTTATTAAAAACTATTGAAAAGAACGCAAGACACAACTTACGGCACGAGTACATAATAAAAATCTGATTAAAACTATTTACTCAACCACTAATCCGGTAAGTTGCCCACAAAGTGTGATGATAGCCTTGCTGTAGTGTTTCTGACCACCGTCACTCGCATTAATTTAGTGAAGTGTTATTTTCATGTTTTACAGTATTCAACCTTTATTTTACTGGCGAAAGCAGGGTTTAAAATAAATTGATATTTGTTCAAGTCATCAGGGCCCAGTTGTTCAAAACATTGTTAAGCTAACCATCGGATAGATGTATATTTCTCTTTAAAATATCTTCGTAGAAAGTTCAAATCTATTTCCGATTTGATTATAATAATTTAAGTTTCAACATATCTCTTCAATTACTATTTGCAGTGATTTATAATTTGGTTTTGAAATATTCAATTAACCTATGGTTAGCTTAACCTTGCTTTAAACAACTGGGCCCAGGAGGTTATAAGATGTCGGTAACGTCGAGAACAGATAAACTTTCTCGACAATATTGTCGAATAGCAAATTGTTATCAATTGTGTTTTATTCAGATCTAAAAATAAGGTATATATACAAGTTTCTGTACATATGAATCGTTTATCATGTGTCTGTTGGCGTATTTAGTAGTAAACGTAATTGCAGTTTTAGATATGACAACCCACACTTGACTACGTGTCAAAATAACCAAATGTTTGACATCCAATAGCCGATGATTACTAATTCAGTATGCTTTAGTGGTGTCGTTAAACAAAATGATATGTGAGACACCACATTAATTATGATAATGTTATGTGCAGGCACCCAATGAATCGCCAGGTATCGGAGATGAGTGGAGGTTCAACTCTTGCAGAGGAGTTGGAAGGGTTTGACAGCGAACGCGAACTCATACAGCGCAATCTGCTCTTACAAAAACAACGCTTAGACGAACCAGAAGACATGGGTATGTGAAATAACATGTACTACATTATATTGTACACCTACATAATACTTTATCTTATTGAAACCGGGGGGAGGGGTCTGGGGTGGCTTCAGCCCTCCCCAATAATTCTCATAACTATATTCTTTATTCGTCATTCAATTATTCTCTTGTAAATTCTGATGTTCAGAAACGGGAACACCCCTCCCCCATTATGAATTTCGTTTCAACACCCCTGGTGCATATACATGTACTATCGCATTTGAATATCTCTCAATACATGCTTGCTAAACTTGCATATGTGCATGACCTTGCCAGACTTTGCTATAAACTTTAGTATTGACATAGTTTATACCAACTAAACCTTGGTGAAAAATAAGAAAGATTTTTAGTCTTTTGTTAGACCGAAAGGGAAATAATTTAGTTTTTTAAAATCTTATTACATTTTATAATAATATATTCTTGTTATAAATGTACTATGATCTTGTAATACTTAATTTATGGTTTTATTTGAAAACAAACACGTTACGGTCACAATTTTGAAATTCTAATAAATTACAGTATTAATAACCTGTTTGGCAATTGCCCGAAATAAAAGCGTAATTAATAAATTGCATGTAATTAAATGAAAACAATGTTTATATTTTGTTACAGACAGTGGTCATTCAACAATGAGAGACTTTAACGAGATAGACACAGAGTCAGAGTGTAACACCGGAAGTCACGAGGGCCGAACTCGCAGACGACACAAGAAGTTGAAGCCAGGATATGAGCCAGAAGATGACGTAAGTAGCCAACAACATTTCAGGTTAAAATTTGTCAAATTTTACTCTGTGCAATATCTGTGTCTAAAGCTATTAGCATTAACATTTATAAGATTTTAATTTAGTGGACTGGAAGACATTTTTGAAAATAAATATTCCTCACATTTTGAGTTTAAACAAACTTTGACTGGGATGACAGATCCTTTCTGGTTTCTTTCCATTAATGACTTAGCGCTAAGTCCGTACATATATCAATGAGCGTTTGAAGTGTTTGGATACCTTGTTTCTCGCCAATGTTTGTTTTCAATTCTGGCTGCGTGTCCATCTGTCTGTGTCTATGTGTCTCTCCCTGTCAGCTACGTAGAGTTAGAAGCCAGTTTAGCATTTGACTAGGCTTAATATGGTTTTGTCTTAGATTATATTTTTGTTTTTCTTACTCTGTCTCTCAACCATTGTTCTGTTGATTGTAGGAATGCGAATCTCATGATGAAATGGACAGTGAAAATGAAGAAATGTCGGAAGGCGACCTGTTCAGAATGATACAGACGAAGAAGCTGGGTTCAGTAGGGAGTCGAGGATCTCGAGGCAGTCTCAGATCACTGCCCAGAGATGGCAGCCGATCCCCAAAAACAAACCGGAAGTCCACGAGACGCCAGGTTCCCACGCAACAAGAGGTACTTAAATGGAAGCATAATTACTTCTCATAAAATGCATGTATTTGAATGATTTTTTTCCCTATTAATTTTAATTTTACCGTACATTATTTATTTAATGACCCCTTTCAATAAAAAATAAATAAATAAATAAATAAAAAGAAACATCGACTATTATCATATACATGGTTAAATTGTAAAAAATACAAAAAAACAACTATTTAAAAACCTTCATGTCTGAATAATTTTAGAGTTATTCCCCTTTAAGGATGCCATTTTGTTATTCATTTGTATCATATCATGTTGTGGAGAATATATATTTAATAAATTCTTTTTCCACATGTGATTAAAAACAAACATTTTGTATTTACACTTCTTTATGATCATATTATTTTATAGGCGTGGATAGGAACATTTTGGAAGGGGGTCTACAGTAATTTTAAAATGTTTTATTAAAGGACAGGGGAGTACAAAGTTATTTAGTCCAAATTATAAAGATACATAATTTTTTTTTTTTAAAACAACAATAGCTGACATTAATTTATTTATTTTGTGCTGAGAATTCATTAAACAAATATTATCTGGGACAAGATGAAAATTGATGGCCAAACGGGATCCAAGACCCTTCAGATGGTTCTACTAGAACCGCCTATATTTTGTAACTGCTTCATGGGATGTTTTATGTTAGGTATAAAAGCCTGACTTAAATGATTACAGTTGATGATTCCGAGACTGAACAGAGAACCTGAACGGATGTACAAGGTGGTGTTGGCGGGAGACGCGGCAGTCGGCAAGTCAAGTCTCATCATGAGGCTGTGTAAAGGAAAGTTCGTAAGCAACCTCAGCTCGACACTAGGTAAACAAACCTTTATTCAGGGGTAAACAAACCTTTATTCAAGCGTAAACAAACCTTTATTCAGGTGTAAACAAACTTTTATTCAGGATTAAACAAACCTTTATTCAGGGTTAATCAAACCTTTATTCAGGGTAAACAAACCTTTATTCAGGCGTAAACAAACCTCGGATAAACAAACCTTTATTCAGGTGTAAACAAACCTTTATTCAGGGATAAACAAACCTTTATTCAGGGATAAACAAACTTCGGATAAACAAACCTTTATACAGGTGTAAACATACCTTTATTCAGGGGTAAACAAACTTTTATTCGGGGATAAACAAACCTTCATTCAGAGGTTAACAAACCTTTATTCAGGGATAAACAAACCTTTATTCAGGAATAAACAAACCTTTATTCAGGGATAAACAAACCTTTATTCAGGGATAAACAAACCTTTATTCAGGGGTAAACAAACTTTTATTCAGGGATAAACAAACCTTCATTCAGAGGTAAACAAACCTTTATTTAGGGATAAACAAACCTTTATTCAGGAATAAACAAACTTTTATTCAGGGGTAAACAAACCTTTATTCAGGGATAAACAAACCTTTATTCAGGGGTAAACAAACCTTTATTCAGGGATAAACAAACATTTATTCAGGGGTAAACAAACCTTTATTCAGGGGTAAACAAAACTTTATTCAAGGTTAAACAAACCTTTATTCAGGGGTAAATAAACCTTTATTCAGGGGTAAACAGGCGCGTGTGTAATACATTTTTGTAAAAGGGGTCCATGATGTATAAAATAATATCTGCCATTTATAATTTTTATAATACATATGTACTGTATTGTAAGTTTTCGTGACTGTTTTAAAATGTATTTTCAGGTGTTGACTTTCAAACAAAGATTATAGAGGTGGATGGAAGAATCGTTGCTCTACAGCTTTGGGACACTGCTGGTCAGGAAAGGTGAGTTGTAGCTTACTTAAAATAATTACAGTAATACTCTGAAAATTACATTTAATTTAAAATAATTTCAAATGATATGACGTGGACAATATCATATAATTAAGTATATCAGGCATAACATATTTCTTTATCGTTTGTATTTCAAATTCTCCAAATACACCCAAAATCATTAGCGTACGAGACGGAAGTGGGAAAGGGACGTACAGTTGCCCCATCTCCCTGAAAACAAAGAAGAAGCTGGAGCTCGTTTCTTATTCTGGCAAAAATTAAGGTGGCATTTTCTTTTAAAACATCTAAATTCGGGCAAAAATCTACCTTTATTTAGAAACAAAAATTTAATTAGAAATGTATAATGAACCTAAAATTTAATATACGGTACTTAGAAATGTATAATGAACATAAAATTTAATATACGGTACATAAAAATGTATAATGAACTTAAAATTTAATATACGGTACATAGAAATGTATAATGAACATAAAATTTAATATACGGTACATAGAAATGTATAATGAACTTAAAATTTAATATACTGTTCTTAGAAATGTATAATAAACTTAAAATTTAATATATGGTATATAGAAATGTATAATAAACCCTACCTGATAAAATATATTATGTCTTACTCGTTACTTTATTGTTTTGAGCATCTGTAAACATTATAATGCATTGTTCCACAGATTCCGAAGCATTGCGAAATCCTACTTCCGGCGTGCAGATGGCGTCTTGTGTCTGTACGACTGTACGTACGAGAGATCATTTTTAAATATCCGTGACTGGGTTGAAGCAATAGAGGTAAATATATAACGTATTACCAATATTTAAAACACCCCATAACATGGTGTTATTAATATCTATTTCACATGTAGACAATAATTTGTATTTGTGTTAAAATGAAATAGTTAAAAACGAAACAGAATGTAATTATCCTATAATTTTTATCATTAGGCTTATAATATTGAATGGTTCTTGAATGCTATTAAAATATTTTATGGTTAACATTCAGGTTCCAATTTACAAAGCTCGCTCTTCTCTTGCACGCGTTTCTTCTAGCTACACACAGTGTTTAAACAACTACAGATAAGAAAAACAGGCTTCCTAAGCTCGGCCCTTAAAAGTCTGTTTTAGGGTTTATACTTTGATTAGACTTGAAGCCTTGGATTCGATAACAAAATTTCTAAGTCATAAATAGTGACGTGTTTATGATGTGTACCATAAGTACTGTAGGACAAGAATCATTTGTAGACACCGTACGATTTTTTATTTGTGATTTATGGTAATACAGGAAGACACCACTTTCTCTATGATCTTTTGGACTCTGTTTTATGCATAGATAGGATTTCATTGTTCTGGTGCCAAATTCATAACCTTTATTTTCAAGATAATGCTTGATGCTGAAAGTTTCTACATACCAAATTCTTTGCTATTTATAAAAGATGCTAGAAGATGTTTTTTTTCTCTCTTTGTTTTGTTTAATGACACCACTAGAGCACATTGATTTATAAATCATCGGCTATTGAATGTCAAACATTTGGTCATTTTGACACATAGTCACGTGTAAACCAGCCTCCAATAGGTTTTGAACCACTGTCATCAGCTGGACCACCGAGGCTCACCAGATGTTAGAAGTATGCTACCACTAGAAATATTTCATGAGTGTAAGTTGGCAACGAAGTAATAGGTAGAAGCCAGTTTATCAACTAGGTTTAGTAGTGTTTTATGAATGTGGTCTCTGGTAACTGGACAGTATGTTTTATACAGGACGGCGCACAGAAAAGGATTCCAATCATGTTCTGTGGTAACAAGACAGACGCTAGAGAGGAGATGCAGCAGCAAGGGAGGAGAGTCGTCACGTATGCTGATGGTCAGAGATTAGCCAGAGTACGTACAACTGTATTAAACTCATTTTACATGCTCCAAGTGTTCATGGCGTGTCGTGCATTATGCGGTGTGTGGAATGATGTAATGTTATTTTGTATTCACCACTCATTACGCAAACTGGATAAACGTAAAAGATGTATTGTTTTGTGTAGGTAACATCTCAGATATTATCTAGCCGGCGAAATGGGACTTTTTTTCGACGAAAGTTCGCACAAATCGCAGACTGGTTAACAGTAGTGAAAAGTCTAAGTCGCCGTAATATTTTTCTCAAAGATGATCTGTTATTTGTTGATGACATCTAGTTGAAAAGAAAAACAATAAATAATATTTGTTTTTAAAATTAATGATAAAAAACAACATTAAATAAATAAATAAAATAAAAATCTTATTTCATTTTACTTAATTCAGTTTACTCAATTCAATTCAGTTAATTAATTAATTAATCAATTTATTCATTATTTATTTAGTAAATTTGCAAATTATAGATTTTTATAGAATAGCAAATATTGTAATTATTAAAATCTTATTGATAAATAATTTTTGCATTATTTATTTAAACTTCATAACGGTAACAGTTGATAAAACTCATTTAGTTTGGAAATGATGAAAAAAGAAAAATGTTTATTTTAAATCCTATTTATAATTTATATATTTATGGGGTATTTCAGGAATTTGACGGTCTGTTTATTGAAACTAGTGCTAAGGATGGTACAAATGTCATGGAAGCTGTCACTGAGCTTACGAGGTAAGATGTTGTGAAGCACGTAGTGCCCGTAGTGTCCCGCACTTGCGATCCTTTTTTGTACACATTAATGTTTGCCATTGTAATAAAAATCTGATATAGAGTTTGTACCCGATCCGTCAGTCACCCCCCCTACTTCCAAAGTCGTTCCTAAGGCCTGCAGGAAGATTTATTTAGCAACAAATTAATACACCAGTAAAATGTTACGGTAATGACAACATATAGTTTAGTGTAAAAATATCAATTTTGTACGAATCTTGGTGACTTCATGGTAAAACTGTGGACCGATGAATGACATGGTTCAAATCCCAAAATATACTTAGCATTTTGATTATCTGTTACAAATGTCTTTGGTCCTTCCACATAGAGACCCAGCATGTACAACAACATTTAATTTTCAGTCATCAACAACTGGTTTAGACATTGTGAAGACCATGTTATGAACCACACACTAAAATAATGTCTACCGTAATTTAGTATTATATTTCTTACATAATTCATATTCCCTAGTTGACTAAAACTAAAATGCTATGCATTTGTTTGAGTAAAATGACCTCATTGAGTCTCTCACCACGTCTCTTTGTACAGGTTACTACGCACCAATGAAGATCTCGAAGTGAAGACTGTTGGCATGCAGCTTAAAGATTTGACTTTTGAAAAGAAATCCAGTGCTTGTTGTAGTCGTTAGATATACCAGACGTCTTCTTACGATCAAGTTGCAGTTGTATTTGTAGACGGGGTTGTCTTTAAAACAAGTGTTTGCGAATACAGTTCTCACCAACGCGACATTCTTGTGCTGTACTGCAGAATAACTCAGTGATTCATGTCATGATGCTAAGACTGCACACTGTCAAATACCACATGAATCTGTGCAGCAAGTTCAAATATCATTATATAAACTGTTTTTATTATTGTTACGACTTTGGTACACATAACATTGAAACCACAGTCATCTGATGACTGAGTTAGTGTACGAAGAGAATGGTTTAATCTTTACTGAACAAAAACACTGACTGTACGTACATAAATTGTTATCACTTGGATTTAAAACAGAATGCTGGCCACTCTGTTATTGTTATGTATTGCTGGACTAGTATAACTTGTTCTTATTGAAGATTATCTATAGTATCTAGTTAACATTTCATTTTTTACATACTGATGATAACATGAATGTCATTCTTGTTGGCTAGAATATCTATAGCATTGTGGTCTTCCATTTATTGTTTGCAATCATGATGAACATATCAAATTATTATTGGGTAAAATGTATACATGTTGGTCAACCTCATACGGTTACATATTTTAATAAAATACATCATTAATTTAAGTGCATAATAATATGGTACCCAAATTGCATATCATCTTTTCTACCTAAAGAGAATCATTAGGGGTTACTATTGCTAAATGTGTAAGCTCTTTTATGCATAATTTCAAAAAAGGGAAGTAATTTGTTTAATGACACAACAGCGTACAAATAAAAAGTACCCCAATAAAACGTTGTAAATTTTCATATAGATAAGGCACTATATTTAATATCCACTACATTTATCTCAAAGCTTTTAAATTATTTTTGTACATCAAAATTACAGGAAAAAATGTCTAAGAGAAAGATAATGAATATCTGTTAAACAGAGATCAATATTGCTAGCATGGCGTCCCAAGGGAAGTAATTTTGTCATCATGGACATTATCTACAGGAATTTGTTTCTGTTATATATAAATGACTATCATGGTTCGTGGTCTATGTCGCCAGTATGACATCCAAAGGGAAGCAACTTTGTAAGTTTAAACATTATGGCAATTTCTTCCCTGTTATGTTAATTGTTTGAATATATCAACTCTAGGATTAACACATCATGGAATCAACACATTTGGCAATGTAAAACCATGACCATTTCCTTTATGTATGATGTACGGTAATGTTGTTTCTAAATTATTGTTTCACTTACATATCACATATACCTTCGATTTCTCGTTTTATTTTGTCCTTTTACATTTACATATCTTGATAGTAAACATGGAATCATGTTCCTCTTAGCAAAGCCCACGAATGCATTTGAAAGTAGGGGGCCACTGAAAAGTAATTGACCGAAGGGCAGCAGCGTTCCCCAAATACTTGGAAAACTGTCCGGATTTCGGCCACTTTATATTGTCACCGAGCCTGAAAATATCTTTATTCAGCAAACATTAGTTAGTGATTTTTAAAAATAGTTTGCCCCCAAAAGTGATACCTGCTTAGTAGTTGCAACTTAGACGAAAGGTGTTCATGAATACATCATGACAAGATAGTCTGAGACGAGTTCTTGATTTAGTAAGTAGAAACAATAGCAGAATCCTTCAGGCTCACAAGACTAGTTTTTTGTGATTAATTTTAAATGCAATGAGAATATTTGTAACCAGTAAAATTGCTGGGTACCGCACACGAAGACGATCCTGTCCTAGACTATTATGTAAAGGGATTTTGTTTAAGAGCATCCGCCAAATCACGAATAACAGGAAAGGATTTCAGGGATTCGAAGTCCACGACGGCTTTGATCATGATTTGCTTCGCTGAGATTTGTTTTGATTGATACACCGGACCCATGCTTATAAATGTTTAAATTCTCAACTTTTATCTGTTTGCAGATTGCTATATTTTAAAGTACAGACAAATTTAACACTTATTTAAAAATTATAAGCATGTACTTGAATTAATATGTTTGCCGATATAAATTTTAGACTGAAATCGTGCCACCAACAACTCATTTCTTACCATATCTGTATACATTCCATAGTCCAACTGGAAGTGGAAGTATAAAATGAATAGTGGGATAATCTATCCATCATTATGTTGTTGATACTATATTCAAAAGAAGAGAAATCGATGACATTGCGTCATAAGGATGTGATTTGAAAATCCACATTAAAAAATACTGACTATGACCAAATTACGTCCCTTTGGTCGCTCTGTTATATACACGGTGTTCACAACAGAAATCCAGAGATATATTTATTTAATTTTTTTTCTTTTCGTTTTGGATGTTCAAAATAAATCATGTAAGTTAAAGCTTAAGTTTGCAAATATCTGTGAGAATACTGTTGAGATTTATAGGATTCGTATCCAGAAAGGATGGCAAGGGAAGATAACTCGTACGAAAATGACATAAATAAATAAGAAATTGACGCATCTACGTTGAATACATGCACGCTGTCCAGCTTAAGATCGTCATTAAAGAAAAAAAATGAAAATGCACAAAGAATCTTGTATTTTCATCAACATTTTATCATTGCAGACCAAGATGTTTTGTGCTAACTACGTGTACATATTTATTTTATTGTATTGTTAATGTTAACCATGGAATCTAGTGAAACTAACATCGACGTTTGTATATATATTATTACTTGCACCCGAAATGCGTCATCTTGAAAGTTGTTTTAGCATTTATTGTTGATTTTTTAAAATACAAAATCACTTACGTGAATAAATATGATTTTGTTTAATGATCATTGTGCTTATGTTCCTACTGCAAATCCCATTGATAATTTCTCGATAGTATTCAAGAAATAAAGCTCTTCTTTACATTAACTGGCATCAAATGTACGAGTTTTAAAAGCTTTTCTTTGCACCGAAAAACGTCAGATGCATCTGTTATTCACACTATGTTCTAACAATATAAATGTGAATTCTGAACTTCAATATATTTTGATTACAAGTATACTGCAGATTTCTTGACACTATGTAAAGCCATTAGTCTTGAAACCCAATGGGATACAATGGTTAAGACCATTGAACATTAATGTGATGGTTAAGGACTTCTGGATTGATGAACCTAAGTGTACGCGTTAAGGAAGAAGTTTCTACACCAATGGATTTTAGTGTGAAAGTATGGTACACACTTTCAATTCAGATCAACTAACTTTAGATATCAATAAACCTTTAAGATTATAACGTAAACATATACTTTTGGTCCAATGCATCTCTAAAATCAGGGTTAGTATTAGGCGTTCTGTCCAATTAGCCTTAGGGTTTGGGTTAGTGTTTAGACTTTCGGGCTAACGCACCCTAGAGCTCTTTGACTTTTAAAATAAAGAGAGGACATTATTTCAGACAACTTGCTAACCAGTCATAAAAATACGACGGGTTTATATTTGCTATTCTGTCTGTGGGAAAATGCATATACAGTGTCCTTGCTGCTAATTTGAATGAGTGGTATGTGTGGCAATAGCAAGGTTCCTCTCTTATATTAAGCATTTATCCTCTTCTCTGGGGAAACACCACATATAAAAGGCAATCGAGTTTTATTAACAGAACTGTATACATGAAACTGAATTGGATATAAGCATAAACATAATAGATAACAGTCTGAGCTTTTTATCATTTTGCTGCCTCTGTTGTACATACAACTATCATAGTAGGTACAGATTAAATTGTTCAAAAAATGAGGTCATTTAAAAAAAGTTTTCATAAAAAATGGTGCCTTTATAAATATATAGTCATTTTACAGGACGTCTAATGCCTTGTTTCGTTTATTTCGAAATAGATATAAAATTAAGATTTTTTATACAACAGTATTATGATAACGATAATAATTTTCAATAATAGTAATAGCGACTAGACCTATGTTAATTATTTTTTACATTACAATTTTTTAAATTATATTATATTTTATACTACATGTTTGTTAATTAAATACGTGTACATTAATACTAGTTATGTAAATAGTTTAGTATATTTATATTACTATAATTATTTTCTAATATAGCGAAGCGTAGTATTCTGAATGTCAACTGAGACGAAGACATAAGAGATTGTTGATTGTATGTTGGTTTAACGAACGGGCGTGGGGGTGGGGGGTGGTGATATATACATAAGAGGAGGACAGTAAATGCATATATTGGCAATACGACTGTCTTTTTTATACGTGCCCCTTTAAAATTGTTAAATTTTGAATTACGAAATTTTAATACATTGAAGACTGACGTTCATTTAATTCTTAAAATAGGAATACTCATGAACAAAATGTTAATTTTTGTTAAACGTATTAAATATAATAGTTCCAGTAATCTTCATATTCTGGACCTGCACAGAAATGTACAAGAGGCTAGAATGGTTTTTACTTTTAACTTTTCGATAACTGTTATGTGATAGAAGACGGAGGTAACCAGTCAAATAGTTGCGAGCGGCTGCCCTCCTGAACACGCCTTGTGACTGGTAACAAACCATGACAATCATGACGACATTAAATTACACGAAACGCCTTTAGCCATTCTAGTAGGATGACTTCACGTAATTAAATTCAGAAAAAGACCCTGATTTAAAAAAAAAATTGTATATAACTGTACAAAAAACATTCTTGAATTCATAGTAGTCCCACGTCATATTTCATGACAATATAGTATCCATGGTATCCCTCATTAAATTGCATAGCAAATGCCTCTAAGCTCCATCATCATGTGTTGTTCTGTGCCCGATTGACGGTGCATGTGGGCCCATGCGAAGCTGGTAGTAGGCCCGGGTCAGATGGAAAATGTAGGTCCCCATTTCAAACTGCTCATTAAGTGTTTTTGTAATCAGTGCTAACTATCAGGGGGAGTAGGACCCCTCAAAATCGTAGGCCCAAGTCAAATGGCCCACCTGCCCCTCACCCAACCCCGCCCCCGCCTTTTTCCGGGCCCGGTATATGCCTGGGCTGATGAGATTATTCTTATCTTTACAGAAAAAAAACTGTATACAAATGTATATTGGATCGACACATTACCTGCTATTCTTCGAGACAGTTCTGAAATTACTAGTAATCTTTAAATTATTGAATCGCTACGATTAGTTCTAATAATCGGAACAAATAAGCGTTTTTCAAAGTCAATGTACATAATTGCTTTAATTTATTGCTACAGCTTAATTTAATTTTCCATATTAATGATGATAAAAATGTCTTTGTCCATACCGATTAGCCTAATGCAGAAGCTCTTTAAAACCGTAATGCACATTCCTTTGTCTTTCATTTTATCTATTGTTGTATTTTCTTTCAAACCAGAGCACCAGTTCGTTCACACCAGCGTACCCACAAGGTCATAGGATCGATCCCTTTAACAGACTTAATTTGTTTTTGTGCTCTAGCCTGTTCTCAGCGACTAGAACATCACATGTTATGTGTTGTACTGTTTGTATGAAAGTCTATGAAATCTATTGCTGCTAATATAGAAAAAGAAGGTTGCGGTGGCCATTTTTTTGTTTTGTTAATAATCAAAATTACCCTATGTTTAACTCATAATAACCGCCTATTAAGTAATATGCTAGAATGCTATTAAAACAGTGTTATTATAGCAGTAATTGAAATAATTATATGCCAAGGTTTCTTTAAAAACTAATGTTAGAATGGCACTAACAGAACTTGATTAAATAATACGCAGGTAACTGTGTGTCTTTAAACAGAACCTTTTGTTTTAAAATTAAATTTTTAGAAACCAATTGGCGCCTTTTTTGTGAGAATGCGTGTTTAGCTTTATTTCTCTTGGATCGATGACCAAATACTCTCGGGGTAGGTATCCAAAGACTGTAGAACAATAGGGTTGGTAAAGAGGGTCAGATCTTGTTTTATTGTTAATATACAAGTATTTTTTTTTAAAGTTTTATTACTCGTCTTGACCATCTGAAAAGCGAGTAAACGAATTGGTGCTGTGGGTCATGTATGGAATATGTCTTATGTGTACATTACTTGTTACCTGTTCTCTGTTTTTGTAACAAGCTATTAGAAAATAAATTTGAAATCCATCGAAAATATTCTTGTTCTTATTCTTGTTAAACAGCTTTTAAATATATATAAAAAAGTTTGAAGGAAACTGACAGCAGCGGATCTAAATTTTTGCGATTAAATTTATA
>JAULBS010110360.1:0-15148 GCA_032355785.1 Symmetromphalus regularis | reverse complement strand
TATATATATATACTATTTTGTCTATGTGGTCTATGTTATTATTTATATTGACACGTACATCCAATAAATTATGTTTTATAGTTTCGTTCAGCCACTCCCCTAAAGCCCGTGAAAAACAGCAATACAACATTTTTTGCTTTGCTGAATGATACATCTTTCTTGAAAGAACTATAACACTTTCTTGTTGTTTGGAATTTCTAAATGCTATGGCCGACAGAACAGTGCTTGTAACTGATCCACACAACACAAGATACAACTAAAGGTGTGCACTCTGTGAACACAGCTGGTTCGGTAACTATCGTAAACTATCACTGGGATTGTTCATGTACAAGATTATTCAGTGGATGTTAATTTAACTCGGCTATTTTAGAGATGTGCAAATAAGCGGATCCTGTGGAGTGGCTGGGGTGGGGAGCTGTCCAATACTTCAGCCATAAATTTTTATCCCCCCCCCCCCATTAAAATCTGGTTGTAACAAAAGTTGTCCCTGTCGCTCAGTTAAAAGTCAAATATATTAGGTGAATGGAACATAGCTCAAGAGGTAGATCGATTCCAAAATGCGGTCTCTTTTAGGATGTTTTTCGTTCCAGCCAGTAATCGACAACTGATGTAACAAAGGCCGTGTTATGTTCTGCCCTACCTGTGAGAATAAGCGTATAAAAGATCCCTTGCTGCTACTCGGACAGTGTAGACTGTGTGATAGTAGCGGGTTTCTGACACCTAGTAGCCACTGAATAAACAGTGTATTAGTGGAATATTAAACAAACTATCATTTCTTTTTTAAAATATGTTGTCCCCTCCCCTCTCCTCGCCTCACAGTTCCAACATTCGTGCATCCAGAACTAGCTCTTGCATCAGAAAAATTGTTTAGGGGAAATATAACACTCCAATCATAAATAATGAAATACCGATGTTTAACTCTGAGACAGCTATTAAGAACAAAATGTTTAACGTGTTGTCATCACCAGACCACATTGCCACCCAGCCATTTTCATTGTTCCTGCTTCTCATTATATTTAATTTTTACAGTCAGTAGAGAGTGCGGACTATATTTTCATTTTGTATTATTTTATATTATATATACCAAATGATACCTTTCAATCATTTGAGTTTAGAATGTTTAGGACATGAAATAAAACAAATTTCGATTTGTTTAGAAAATAATGTTTTGTAATAGAATAAGTGTGCGAATTTGTTTTCTGTTGTTTTCTATTAAAATTAACTTTTAATAATTTGAGTGTGAATTTTTAAAGGATGATATAAAACAGAAGATTTATTGAAAAGTTTAATTTATAATACGACAAGAAGCTTTGTTGCAGACGAAAGCTATGCTATGTGCTTATAAAACCTTCATGGACAAATTCACGAAATATGATTTTTTTTAACAATATCCGGCGGTCGTACTCACGACTGATAGATACCAGGATCAAAACTCAGTTAAGTCATTGTGTTTTAAATCTCGATACCGGCTCCAACCCAGAGTTAGTGTTCCGTAAGGGTCTGTGGGTAGGTGTATGCTACTTGCACCGATCAATGGTCCACAACTGGTTTATCAAAAGGTGTGGTATGTTCTGTCCTATCTAGGAAAAACATAAAATATCTGTTGCTACTAATCGGAATGAGTAGCCTATGTGATGGTAGCAGGTTTCCCCTAAAGACAATGAGTCGAAAAACACCACATGTCTGACACATAATAGCAGATGAAAAAAGCAATGTGTGTGTTAATAAGCAAGCAATCCTTTCCTTTCCTTTATGAAAAACATTTTTTTTAAGTGGCCTAATTCTTCTCTGACAGCATTTGGTTCCGCTCGGTTCACATTATACGATTAATGCAGGAAATAAGATAGGAACTGCACGTGCTTGTAAGCTGAATCACAAGTAAAAAATGTTAGCTTTTGTTTTCGTGTGGTATAGAAAGAAAATAAATATACGGTCACTTAGGCATTTTGTTTACTGATTGTGATGAAAGGCGAGTATCATAAAATAAGTAATGGGCGTTTTATTTTTTGGCGTGATTATACACTTGTAAGATTATATATGAATGTATACCGGGGAGTGAGTGGAGTGAGAAGAGGGTTTTATTATTATTATTTTTTTAAATAACTTATCTACATCAAGATGGTTCATGAATCACACTTGTGGGTTTGCATAGAACAGACACGCTTTGGCAATATTGCGAAATGTAGCCAAATATCCGCCTGAGGAGCTTTGGCATCGGATCGATTTTTTTCCCGTCCCGACAAGTGACACATAACTGGTATAGCAAAGGCCGTGATAAGCTGTCATGTCTATTGGAAGTAACATACAAAATCCTTTGCTGCTAGTGGATAAATGTGTGAAAATTTCCAAATGTTTTACTTGGAATAGCTTATGATTAATAAATCAATATGCTCTAATGGAGTCATACCTGTGAATTTACACAGGACTTAGGCCTGTATTGGTCACATACAGGGAGAGGAATGTAAATAACGGAACACAAAATGTCTGTCTGAGGTGCGATGGGTCCTCGGATCGATCCCAATCAGTATATCCACTGGAGTATTTCTCTTGCCATCTCATGTTCCACGACTGTTGTATGTGGTACCCTGTCAGTGGAAAAGAGGTATATATAAAAGACCCTTGCCACTATTCTGAAAGAGTACCCCATGTGGCCGTAGCAAGTTTCTTTTGTAGACCATGTGTCACATATACCGTACATTTAACACTTAATAGCCACTTATTAAACACTGTGATGCCATGTTAAACATTAAGTTCTCTCTTTTCTTCTTTGTTGGTTTCTTTCTTTTCCTTCCTTCCTACCTTCCTTCCCTCCCACCCTTCCTTCCTTCCTTCCTTCCTTCATATCTTCCTTCATTTCTTCCTTTATTTTCTTTCTTTCTTTCTTTTCTTTTTACTTTCTTTCTTTCTTTTTTCTTTCTTTCTTTATTACTTTCTTTTTTTCTGTGGTAAAGTGAAAACTGTATCTATGGCAACAGACATGCATGGAGAGAGTATTCTGACTCACTGATCTTCCTCCTATTACAGACTGTTATTACAACTAGATGCGGATCAAGAACTTTGCAAATAGTGGGTAGAGGTGGGCAGCTTGTAATATGGAGAGGAAGGAATAGGCTCCTCGTAATGTATTTATAATGCACTGAAAGTTTCCATATTTTCCTGCAAATAATGGGAGGGGTAATCCACGGATAACAACAACAACAACAAAATAATAATAATAATAATATAAAAAAAAAAAACCAAAACAATTAAATTAAAAAACTAAAACATTAAAAAGAGTAAAAATGACTTTCTTTACTAAACATAACACACCATCAACAGATTCAGTGGATTCTGGATCATTTAGCGCATTACATGCCTAATACTTTAATATTCTGTCACAATCCATTTCTTTAATAAATGCAATTTCTCAATTACATGTACATTTCATTCCCACTGCAGATAGCGGGTCCCAGAATAACTGAAATGCCATTAGGTTTAATCATTTAATTATTAAAAATTGATTGTTCATCTATAGAAAAGCCTGCTGTTATTCTCTATGGGATATACATCGGCTGAACAGCTTCTTCGTGTGGAAAGTATTAATCATTCTGACATGTCAAACTACATGTGCAAAGCATAACTTTAATGAAAGTGTATTTACTATTCTAATCAATAATGTCTACTGCTACATTGTATATGTTGCTGTGAAATTATTTATTATGAATGTCTTCGACATTTATGTGTATCATATTTGTTTACTGTTTCAAAATTCAGTGAAGCGCGAAATTTATAATAGTTATTTTCAAAATGACATTATGTAATTTTGAATATATATATATATACACAAAATAAATAAATGAATGAATGAATAAAAAACATATGCAATAACAAAAATCCCACAAAATAATAATAATAATAAAAGAAAACGAAGAACAAAAGTAATGATGATATATAATTATGATGTTAATGATTTATAATATGATGACAACAACGATGATGATGACGATGATGGATAGAATAATGACCATTACGGCGATGAGTAATAATATAATGACGACGACGTCGACAATAATGATGACTATCATGCTGATGATGGATGTGATGATGATGATGACGACGATAAGTAATAATAATATGGTGACGACGACGACATTGATGATGATGTTGGGTGTGATTACGACGGCTACGATGATGGCAGCATCCATGTGCTTTAAGACCATATAAATGTACAGGAGATGTGCAAATACCAAGGAGGAGAAACATACCCCAGTGTTTTTTCTGGATCCGCCCCTAGACCCTGGACTAAATCAAATAACGAAAGTATAAACAAATGATAAAAAGCTACACAAAATAACACAACGGAAGTTTAAACAAATCATAAAATGTAACACGTGACGGCAGCTGAAACAATGGTTTATTATCGAGATCAGCATGCATTATAACTTAAGTAGACGTGTCTGGAAATGCAGGTTTTATAATGGCTTAATTCAAACTGCTGACTCGGCAAAGTTACATAAAGTGATATCACGCGTTTCAGGTGATATGTCGTAAAGTGGATGTTTTATGGCATCAAAACATGTTATACTTCATTAGATCGGTGTGCTCTTCTATCAGAATGAATGATGAAAGCTACATTAAACAATAATATATTATACAGTGGCAATGACGGCTGTCTGGAACAAAATTTAGAGTCTTTGTTCTGTATCAGCAATTTATATTAAACTGAAAACAGCCAACAAATGTTTATAAACCAAAATGGCCCTACCCTCAGAGTACTGACGATGCGATTTCAAGATGAGACCGCACCAGGTTTGTGATAACTAAAAGATTTAAAAAAAAAAAAAAAAAAACCCACCTTAAAGGCATAGTCCCACGGAATTTAAAGTGCTTTGTACTCTAAATATTGATTATGAATGATACCAGATCTCGCTTTCATATCACGCAAAACTTTTAACTGAACCATGGTAAACGGAATTCCATGACGAATCGACCTATTTTTTTTTACATTTAAAAATTAGAATTCTTCAAGTTTCAAGATTTCAAGAAATGTTTTGCAGCTACTGAAATATTCGGACGTTTCAAAAGAACGTCTGATGGGTGGAATACCCGTCACGTGACTCGAAATATATACACCACACCTCCATCAGTGGAAAAAACCCCGTTATTTTTCTATATATTTGTACGTGAGCATAATTCATTATTATTTTTATAAAATTGATAATAAGCGAGATGCAGTGGTTATGAAAGTGGTTGAATGAAGTATTTCTATGGACAAATCAAATGTTTATATTTAAAATTAATTCTTTGTTTCGAAATTGGCTGCTGTCCCTAGTGTGTGGTCCTTTCCTCTGCAGACGCAACAGTTGTCAGATGTACAAGACAGAAGAAATTACATCACTATTACCCTTCCGCCCCATTTACTATAATATACAGTAGAGACAATGCAGGTATTTTGTGTTGACACTTCGACTTAAGTTAAAAACGACTGTTTGGTGCTGTTTGTAAAACATCGCACGGTTTGAACTTCCTAGACGTTGTATTACTTTCAAGTGAAGGGGACAGGGAGGTAAATCAAACAATCATCATTCGCGCTCTGTAGCAACATAAATCACCTTCCCAATTATCTACTGAGTTACGTAAATACCCCAGCAAACTGCATGCTTGCCTGTCTTTCTGTCTGTCTGTTTGTTAGTATCCTCTCTCTGTATCTCTTCCTATCCTCCTGTCTTTCTCTGTGTTTGTATGAGTGTCTGTGTTTCTGTCAGTATATGTCCGTCTGTCTGTCTGACAGTCTGTCTGTCTGTCTGTCTGACTACCTGTGTGTCTGTTTGTTAGTCTCCTCTATCCGTATCTCTTCCTATCCTCCTGTCTTTCTCTGTGTTTGTATGTGTTTCTGTCAGTATATGTCCGTCTGGCTATCTGTCTGTCTGACTCCCTGTGTGTCTGTTTGTTAGTATCATCTCTCTCTATCGCTTCCTATCCTCATTTCTCCGTTTTTGTATGGGTGTCTGTGTTTATGTCAGTATATGTCCGCCTGTCTATCCATCTGGTTGCTTGGTTTCATGCGTGCCTGCCTGTCTGTCTGTATAAACAGTGTCATGGTAAAGTAGATAAGATCAACTCCCAATGAGTTTTCCGTTGGATTATTTCATTTCTACAACCTGAATACGAAACCCCTTGATATATGCTGTCCTCTGTGTGTGTGTGTGTGCTTGTGTGTGTGTACGTGTGTGTGTGTGTGTATGTATGTGTGAGTGTACGTGTGTGTGTACGTGTGTGTGTGTGTGTGTACATGTGTGTGTGTGCGCGTGTGTGTGTGTGTGAAAGTTCTGGAAATAATTTATAAAACCTGGCTGTCAACGTCCTACGTAATTAATTTTACGCAGTATGTAAATCAGTTCCGTGCGTCCATCACCACAAACGTAAACATAAAACGTTCAGTTTATCAATGTCAAGTAATTACAACGTTGGTACCTTTCCCAGTAACGTAATCAAACTGGTACTGCACCTGTTCACGGGTCTGTGGCTATGAGAGACTTCGGTATTGTATAGCTAGTATTATACTATTATCTACGTGGATGTTTAGACATAATACAGAATATACATAATACACAACGCTAACAGACCATGTAAAACAAATCTTTCTTTAGAGAAGCAGAGTGCTTGTTTAATGAAACATCAGCACATTTTTGAGCCAAACCCAGCGGATCCATTACTGAGTGGGGCCTGGGTGGGTAGAGATGGAACAGTGTCAGTGTTCGGGTTACTAATACATCACGTTTATTCTTGTTATGTGTAACTACACCACTAGAACACACTGATTTACTAATCATCAACTACTGGATGTCAAACTTTGGTGATTTCAACCTGTTGTTAGTGTGAGCCAGCCTCTGACGGGTTTAGAACCACTGTCTTCAGCTTGAAAATCCAATGTTCTACCATTGGACCACTAATGCTCTACATGCCAGATTGCAAAATTATAAATGGGTGATTGTTAATTGTGGTTATGACCCCAGTGTTCCCTTTTGGGTCTGTCAATACATTTTATAATCATAGGCAGTTGTGATTCAAACTCTAGTAATTATAAACCATGTATGGTATGCACAGGAATCTTGATGTCACGACAAGGTCTACGTTTTAGCAGCAGCCAGGTGTAGTTTAAAACATTATTTCACAGACAAGACATTACTTTCCAATACTTTTCTATCGTACATGACAACCACCTCACTAGATCTGCTAGTGGCACAAATCTAACCGCTGAACAGAAATGAATCAATATCTGGACTTCCAGGAATATTTACAGGAGCATAATCTGTCATAAAAAAAATTATAATAAAAAAATAGATTTAAAAAAATAAAGACAAAAATGAACATAATGAGAGCTTTGTATTCACCATTTCTTCTATAGACGGTTCCTAATGGATAGGTGATCTGATTCAGCAATATTTCCCCATGAATAGTAAATCTTAACTCCCCCTTCCAAACCTTTCAATATAGTTATCTTAAAACTATCTCTATCCTTTTTGAAGATTCCTTTGTCTGCCCTGCCACATTCCTAACTACTGGTGTGGCCTTACACACTTTTCAGCCAACCGTTCATTTCTTTAATGTCTGGATGTCTTTTTATGCAAGTCGTGCTGAAAATAAAACGACATCATCGTCACGTCAGTCCCTAATCTTCGTTTAGTAAATTTATTTTCTATTGCGTTCTGGGTTCAGTATCCATCGCAATAAAGCGGGAATAATTTTAATCACTCTCAAGCACTAGCAAGAAAAGTTGTCACCGAACGTGAAAATGTATGTTAAACTTTGCAATACACAGCACAATTTTTGTTCGAATAGCCAGTGATTTGGGTCAGAGACGGCAAGTGCTCCAGGTCACCGAGTTTTCTCTTCCTCCATCAATAAGTTGGCGCGCATTGTTCTCCCTTGTGAACCGGCTGCTGACCCCTAGCACTATTAAGCAGACGATCACTTGACCTTTGACTTTACTCCTGCCTCGGTTTAAGTTTCTTTTGCATCCTTTTCGTATACTTTTTCTTTCTTCTTTTTTTATCCCCTTTTACAAGTAATTTAAAAAAAGAAAAATGTGTGAGTAAGCAAAGTTAGTTTAGCAGTTCTATTGAAAGAATTGAACAAAATTAAAATAATTTTCTGGGATTATATTATTGCGCGTATCATTTTTGTTATATCCTTGCTATTCGCTGATACAGAAAACATCAATAAACTTCACATTTTTTTTATCTCAGTGTTTTCTGTTAAATGTTTAAAACACATCCAAGAGGCGTCGTGACCGTAGCTGCCACAAGAACCTCTCTCCAACAGAACCAACGTTATCACTGCATGTACGTGACTCGAGGGCGAACATCGCTTTCTGGAAAGGGGGTGAGGTGGGTGGAGAGACGGAGCCTCAACCCTGTCCAGAAAGTGAAGGAATGTGTAACCCTTCCCCCAGGATTGACGTCGTTATAGATATCCCTGTGTACTTAGGTATATTTGCGCTAACCACGCGGTTAAGTGTTACATTGATACAATAAAGAGAAATCCAGGTAAAAATTATTATTTAGGCATTTTAATTTCAATGTTTCGAAGAAAAAATTGTATAGGCACCACCCGTGTCCAAAACGTGGGGGTGGTGTGTCTCCCATACCCCAAGATTAACGCCCATGATGTACATGACTACACAATAAAACCATGATATATTGCCAAACATACACTTGTATCATTATTTAAACATCAATAAGTAAGGATTTTTTGATAATTATTATTTCACAATACACGATGTAAACCGGTTGCCCGCAAACGCTTGTATTGAAAGCCATTTGAACGAGATCAAGAACAAAAACAAATAATAATAATAAAATAATAATAATTTGTTTTAAAAACCAAACAACTAAAACAAGTCGCAAACAAAACGCCGCACATTGGATGCATTTGAGAATTGCTTGAAATCTTCTTTAGTGATATGGTATTACAGGTTTTTTTCTTTCTTTTCACACCCTACAAAATGACGTCATTAAGGCAGCTTGATTGCAATTTACAACAAAAGGTACTCTAAACATTTCATTTTACTTGTGTTGAGTGGCAAAATAAGCTCCTGTTATCTTAAAAGCTTCTTTTAGAGAATATTGCTATATAGTTAATAGAAAATACTGTTTTCTTGAAATAAACCATGTCATCGTTTCTTTTATTTTTACTTTTCAATTTCCTGTTTGAATCCACGGAACGAAAGCTATAAGTAAAAATTTTTTTGTTAATTTCAAGAAATTATTTGCCTGTATGCCTTGGTAACGTTCCGAAACAATGAGTTAAAACTCTTTTTAAAATACAGAAATTTGAAATTTAAAAACCACCCGTTAGTTTAGTAACATTTTTCTGTAGAAAAGTGGGGAAATGTAAATTATGTAGAAATAATGTAAATGTTTTAATTGATTAATTTTAATGTTTATTATTTATGTCTTTGTTGGATTGTTTACTTGGTTGTTGTATTGATTTTCATGCTTATATCAAATTAACGTTCAAGCACGCTGTCCAGGGCACACGACTTAGCTTCCTGTGGTGTCTATCGTTAGTGTTAGTTGGAGAGACGAAACCCGCTGTCGCCACACCGCTGTCGTGATTTGCGTTATCCTGTCTGTGGGATAGTGTATATAAAAGATCCTTTGAAGCTTATCGGTAAGATTAGCCATATTAGTGTGCCGCAGCTTGTTTCCGCTCTCCTACTAAACTAACCTCAGTCCAAAACAGACAACACAAGAAGCTAAGTAGTGCGTCCAGGACAGCGTGCTTGAACCCTAATAAACACAAAAATACTACCAAACAACCAGCAATATAACACCTATTCCAACTTTCAAACACTTTCGTTTTCGAATTTCTTTCGTGATTATATCCAGCCCATCTTCCACTATACAATAATAACAACATCTTCAACTACAGCTACAACCACAACTACAAAAGCAACAACAATTAAATAAATAAAAACAAAATAACAATACCAATTAATAAAATAACATTCGACTATTTTAAGAAATTCGGAAAAGGACTTTATCAAAGATTTCACCAAATCTAAGGGCTAACAGCTGTATTTAGAACGGGGTCATCAATGGGGCAGGACATGGTCATCATTTTGCGAACACTTGGTATCATCATAATACTTAACGATTGCAAACTCTCGTTATTTTACCGATAACCCTTGGGCTCTGGTTTGCTCTTAGAAACTATTTTGATCACGAAACTGTTACCCACCTAGCTTTTGGTTTAGATTATGTCACATCCATCCGAACATTGACCTGCCATTCTGTTTTTAGGCACGTATTCACTGAATCGAAGGCAAATTCTATATTCACCCCTCCACCCTCTCTACAAGATATTGCCAGAGTAATCGTATTGTTCCAACTATTTAATCTCACACCTTTTCTTTTTCGCTGAACCACTTCATCATTGTTATCTACATAAATTCCGTTTCTTTAGATGGGCTATTAATATTTATTAGCTGGAGCGATGTGCACGTTGGCATGGACAAGACGGCATTGTGTGGAACCACGAAGAGTGGGGATCGCTTGACGCGCCACGAGCAATCAGTCGTACCAAACCACTTACTGAACTGATGTTGTGTTTTCTTTTCATTAGTCAGGGCTGGGAGGTTGATAGTACAAACAGGATGCAATGGAGGACACAAAGGAGGGGTGGGGGTGGATTCGGAGGCGGAGGTTGCGACAGAGCCCTCTTGATTTAAGTGCAGTACAATATAACTATAACGATGTGTACTGGTAAATTTTCTTACGCCCTCCCTAACATCCCTAAATCACTGCTCGTCAAAGTTCAACGGGAACATCGGAGATATGGGGTAGGTCGGGTGGGGGGCGGGGGTGCGGGTGTACGGTTATACGAGGGGTGGGTTCATAAGTTTCCTAACCTGCATTATTATATTTTAATTTGATCCCTCCAAGAAAAAAACCCAGTTAAACTGTTATATAAATTAAGACTTTTTCTACCCCTCCAATTAATGTACTAGTCCTGTTCCTGAAAGTTAATGCGTGTTAGTGTGTGTGTGTGACTAGCTGCACGACTGGTTTTGACAAGTATCGTACGAACTGTGACAATTAGTGTGTTTATCCATAATAACAACTTATACACGGAACACACTGCAGGATAATGATAGAAGTAGCTTACAACAGTTCGTTGTCACTTCAGGTTATTTTCATATCTATACAAATGTTCGTTCTGATGATGATGAAGTTTGTTTGTTAAAGACCCCACCCCAGCAAAATGTTCTTTCTCACAGACCTATCGTTTATTGTATTGAAAAGCCCCAACAACAAACAAACAATCAATGGAAAAACATAAAAAAATCTTTCCTAAAACTTGGCAGTTGAAGATGTCGGCATTGTCCATGTTATCCTGTATCACAATAATCAAATATAAGAGATACGAAACATCTAAACATAGGCAAAACATTCAATGAAATCGTGGTGTTGTTTTTAATGAAAACGATTTGCCATCAGTGGGTAAGCTTTTAATAATTGTTTGCTGTATGAAAAAGAACATATGTAGACCAGTATAATAGGTGAAAAAACGAAGTAGTCGGCTCAGGGGGCCGTTCCTTCGACACCTCGGACATCGATTTGTTTCCCACTATAGTTTGATCTTTTTAACCCCTCTTTCAATAATAAAAAAGTTATCAGAATTGCTGGACTAAATTTCAATCATGGTATCTCTATATCGGCGACTTGATCGTCGTTATGTTAATGTTTGGCCAAAATGCTCCCCGAATCTCACAGGGAAAACCCTAATATAATATGCATGAGTTTAAAGACCATCACCTAAATTAAAGCAAATTATAATTTAACCGAGTTCAATTTGGATATGCAGGATTCAACTTTTGACCATTGGTAATTTGCCGATTAGTTCAGTAATATATAATGACAACCAGCATAGTAATAAGTCGGTAATTAATTATCATGTACCGTATATACTGCAATAGAAGCCATTTCTTTATGGTGCAATGTTCAGGCCACATGGCTCAAGGTTGACGTGTACTGAAAAATGCTTGTTGGTATAAGGTTACTATTTTATAACGGGTGGGTCATTTCATATTGGTCGGGAGGTGAGGGTGGATGTCAACTGCTTAAAAAAATCAAATAGGATTAAAAAGTGCAACTTGGGAGGTAGGGGGATTACTCCACATGATACCTCCACAAACATATTCACTTCTAGCAATGTCAAGAGCTTATTACTGGAAGATAATTTTAGGATTTTAATTCCTCACATAGTCTTTGTCATAAATGCGTTTCTTATAATCCATGCCCTTTTTGAAATAGATTATACTAAAATTATAATAATTTCCACATTTATATAATACTGCAAATTAATGATGGTATGATACCTATACTACTAGTTCCTAGTTTTCGAAATAAAGATAATTATTTGATCAAGAAATGGGTGACGAAATCTAGCTCAGTCGGTAGACCGTTCGCTTGAGTGGCTTTGCTTATAGGATCAATCCTCATCAGTGGACTCATTCGCTGATTGGGTTTATACCCATTCCAACCAGTGCCCCACGACTAGTATATTAAAAGCCGTGGTATATGCTTTCCTATCTTTGAGAAAATACATATAAAAGATCCCTTGCTACTAATGGAAAAATGTAGCGGGTTTTTCCGAGAACTACGTGACAGAATTACCAAATGGTTCACATCCAATCGCTCTAAAAGTGTCAGGAAGAAAAAACGAGAAAATAAATACAAGAACAAAAACCTTTTTTTTATCAAGAAATTGATCATGTAAATAACATTATCATTATAAAACATGTTTTATATTCTGCTTTGGAGGACTAGCAAGTCAACGTGACACTAACTACAAACGATATTTAACACTTGAAACTGACGTCCGGAGAGAGAGAAAAGTTGTGAAATGTTTGTGCTTTAGTTGACACAGTGCCGCCAAGTGTGAGTAAACAAAGGGAGACATATTGAACGAGCGTTATGCCACTTCTCTTACAATTTGTCATACCTCCCTCTTCACAGCGTCAAGACGTCAAGTCAAAGTAAACACAGACACTCGCTGAGGTAAATAAATAAGTAGGTAAGTAAGTCATTCTCGATAAAGGACAAGATGGTGACGTAGTAAGGTGTGAAGAAGGATATAACCAGCAGAGGCGGGCCACTGGCGTAGGTAGGAAGCGAGAAGGTTATGAGGAGGACGAAGGTGGCATTTGCCCCCACTTTTTAGATATTTCATATATATTTATTCATTTTCCAATGTAAATATATGTATGTGTCTGTGTGTGCCCCCCATACCCCCGCCACCCTCTTTTCGGCACCTTCCTAATCCATTGCGGATATAGACATTTTGGAAATCGGTGTTTTAAGATATTTTAAAGCGTTTTAATACTGGAGGCAGAGAGCAACGGTGGTTAAGACCAAATTATAATGATTTTAAAAAATGGTGATCGAATGAGTGAGGTCCGGACCCCACTGGATCTCCTATGATCAGACACATTCAATGGAAAGAAGCTAGACGTCGACATAGCTTAAACGAGAAGAACCTGCCAGAAATTGATCATTGGGTCAATCTCATCCATTAGAACCATTTGGTTATTTCCCCTTCCAAACTCCCTTTCCAAACTCCCTGCTTCACAAATGATAATTATAAATATATCCTTTTCGGTTCCTCTCTTGTTATGCCCTAATCTTCTTTTTCATATCTGTCCGACCATCTGTCCGCCCGCCCGTTCACATAATATCTGTGTGACTAGCTTCACCGCTGATTTTGTTTGGTACTGAGCGGATTGTGACAACAAGTGTTTATCCATAATAACAATTTATACACGGAGAACACTGCAAGATAATGATACAATTAGCTTCTAACAGTTCCTTATCACTTCAGGTTATTTTATTATACAAAGGCAGTTTCTCACAGACCTGTTGTTTGTTTTACTGAAAAAACAACAATCGTGCAGTTACATTCGCCATAACGATGGTAGACACAAAACTTATTGAACACTATATTCCGAGCATTAGTGAATATCTATTTCTGTCTGTCTGTCTGTCTGTCTGTCTATCTGTGTCTTGTCTGTCTGTCTCTATCTATCTCTGTCTGACTCTCTCATTCACTATTTCTGCCTATCTCACTCACTCTCTCTTTCTCTGTCTCTCTCTCCAATTATTTGCATATTAAAAGTAAGTTTAGGTCAAACTCAAATGGGGACATTATTTAAGGTAGAACGTTAATTTGTTTTTATTTTGTTACAAGTACGACCTGCACGATTCTCTAACACATTACATTCAATATCGCTCACTTTCTAGTTCCAATCAATAATCAGCATGCTGCAATACATTAATTGTCTTCCGAGTGCTCGAATGTCAAACTAAGTAGGTAAGCGGACCATTGCAATGGTTGTGATGAAACGGAAATACACGGTCTGTTGAAAGACACCCCAGCATCATTAGCAGATTGTGGCACCCCTAAACGCCAAGACCTAATGTTTGCAACCAAGAGGTGCGTCATATTATGCTAAATCATTAAACTCAAATTAATACATTTTCCCAACCCCTTATATCCGCTTCTGCTTCTATTGTGTTACTGTAGGAAGGGATATACACAGCAAATACTGGCTGAAGACGATGTAGTGAAACGAAACAGTTCACTGATTTCCCAGTAAGTTTGTTTCTATGGACATACAAACTTATCAGACATGTTTCTAAAAAAATCCGCACGTTCTCTTAAAAACGAAAAATGTTTTTTAAAATGTTTACTGATGCAGGCACGGATACAGGATTTCTGAAAGGGGTGTCCAAATGTGGATTTCTGAAAAGCGGGGAGGGTCCAAAAGTAATGAGTGAATAGAAAAGGATTAAAATGGTTAATTTGCACGTCCTTCAACTCGAAAAAAGGTACAGCCTCCCCTAGACTGTCCCTTTCAAACTGCCAGTCGCCTGGTCCGCTACATCGTGATCTATTGTCTTTCCTTGATACATTATTAAATCTAGCCTATCAGCGGCTCACTGCTTAACATACACCCAATATTTTATGTTGACAGAAAAGACAGACTGAATTACACTATTTATGTACTCTATTTAGATTATATAAATGTACCTCGTGTCATTGATTAGTCAGAATGTTATCGTGGGGGGGGGGGGGGGGCCGGCAAATGTACCGAAAGGTTTAA
>JAULBS010110349.1:0-15152 GCA_032355785.1 Symmetromphalus regularis | reverse complement strand
CTATAGAATTTTAAACTGAACTCATTTTCATTGATACATACTTTGTAACATGCAACAATACTATAGAATTTTAAACTAAACTAATTTTCACTGATACCTACTTTGCAACATGCACAAATACTATAGAATTTTAAACTGAACCCACTTTCATTGATACGTACTTTGCAACATGCACAAATACTACAGAATTTTTAACTAAACTCACTTTCATTGATACGTACATGTACTTTGCAACATGTACAAATACAATAAAATTTTAAACTGAACTCATTTTCACTGATACATACTTTGTAACATGCACAAATGCTATAGAATTTTAAACTGAACTCACTTTCATTGATACATACTTTGCAACATGCACAGATACTATAGAATTTTAAACTGAACTCATTTTCATTGATACATACTTTGTAACATGCAACAATACTATAGAATTTTAAACTGAACTAATTTTCACTGATACCTACTTTGCAACATGCACAGATACTACATAATTTTAAACTGAACCCACTTTCATTGATACGTATAAATTCTGTTTGTAAAAAGTCCTCCTATATGCAATAAAGTCAGTGTCCGGTCAGATACTGTTAATGAACATTTAATTATTTGGATTAACTCAATAAACTGAAGCACTCAATCCATCAGGAAACCTCTTACCAAATTACACGACTGATCACTTGACAGAGTTATAGTAGAAACTACATCCTGTGATGTCAGGCCATGTGTGATTGGTCAGAAGTAAAACATTGCTAGCTACTTGCAGTCTTTACACTTTTACCATTGTCACAGGAAATTACAAACTACACCTTCACCCACATTTATTAGATTTGAATGAATGTTTAAATAAAAACAAAAAATACGCTGTATATATATATGCCGCTTTTATATAACATTCACCTTTCCCAAATATAAACATTTGTATAAATTCATGGGTCCTGTTGACCACCTGCCACCCCTCCATTTCGTCCCTGGTTGGAAGATAGACCTCTGTAACAGGGATTGGTGAATAATAATTAAAAATATGATATCAAAAAAAAAAACATTTGGTTTTAAATTAACATCAACATTGCTGTTAAATGATGTCCTATATTTATTCTGTATGAAAAATGTATTATACATGTTAAGACTTGCATGAACCATGTGTTGAGGGGGCGGGACGTGGTTCAAACAATAAGGAGTCCACCTGAGAAGCGGTTGGTCATCGGATCGATTCTTCACAGTGCTGCTTATTAGAAAGAGTAGCCTATGCGACAGCAGCAGGTTTCCTCTAAATAAATATGTAAAAATGGCCATATAATTGATGTCCAATAGCCGATGATGAGATAAAAATCAGTGTGCTCTAGAAGCGTCATTAAATAAAACAAACTTTACTTTTATGTGCTGATAAAACAAATCACAATTTTGACAGGATCACTCTTTGCCTAACTCCCCTATTAATAAATGGGGACTCATTAAACAAACAAAGAAATCTTTGCAAAACTTATTGTTAGGTTTGTAACAGGTATGTTGCAAGCAGAAAAATTGAAGGTTGAAGGGGCAAAGTTTTCTCTGATAAAAATGATTTCATCTTTGGGCTCTAGACTATGCAATATGTTTTATATGGGTGTATTTTATCACATTGCCAGTGGTAAGTTTACTACTAAAGGGTTAGGACTATTCCCTAATGGGTTTTCACTGATTATCCCTCTCAGGTCAGTGAAACAATGCTAAGGAAGGGCACGGCGGCAACATCCAATTTTCAGGGCACTGTGGCAAGTAAAAGGTGCCATGGTAAATTTAGAACCCTGTAATGAGATAATAATATTAAGATTAATTTTCTTTTCTTCTGTATGATAAAACAACATTTGGTGTGATAAAACTACATTTGGTCTGATAAACAACATTTGGTCTGATAAAACAACATTTGGTCTGATAAACAACATTTGGTCTGATAAACAACATTTGGTCTGATAAAAGAACATTTGGTCTGATAAAACAATATTTGGTCTGATAAAAGAACATTTGGTCTGATAAACAACATTTAGTCTGATAAACAACATTTGGTCTGATAAACAACATTTGGTGTGATAAAACAACATTTGGTCTGATAAAACTACATTTGGTCTGATAAACAACATTTGGTCTGATAAAAGAACATTTGGTCTGATAAAATAATATTTGGTCTGATAAACAACATTTGGTCTGATAAAAAAGAACATTTGGTCTGATAAAAGAACGTTTGGTCTGATAGATTTGGATTAGGGCTAACAGACATTTTAAGTAATTAGACTGACTGACCTGCCATATTTCTAGCCAAATTCGACCCATTCTCAATAATGGTAAAGTACATGTCTGCAGTATAATAATAAAAAGCTAAATGAAGTGCAGCTAAATTAAACCTCCTTTCTTCGTAATCAGCATTTATATTTCTTTTTGTCAGCTATTTTTAAATGTCTACAGTGAATGGCTTTTTTTATCATCAGGAACAAAACAGCAAGCCATGCTTATTAAAATATAAAATGTTTAAGTGGATAGTAATTGCAGCACTCACTTCCTCAAAGCCATCAAGTTTGTCTGTAACAGTTTAAAGACACATAGCTCATAATGTCGGTTTTTTTGGGGGGATTATACCAGACATTTTAACACATTCTCAATTGTAGATACTTACCATCTATTAACAGATTATATTTTTTATATTTATTTCTTTTCTTACACACCTTTGAATAACATCCAAAAACTGGTTACTGTAAAATACTTTATTTTTGAGGGGTGTAATTTTCACGCTAAAGATAAATTGTCATGTTTGCTGAATTAATATTTTGCGCATCCTTGACTAAACAAAAACTTTTTTTCAAGTACCCTATATAAATTACATATTAATAAATTGCTGGCCAATTCATATTGATAAAAATTGAACCAATTATTTTGGAGAACATGTGAAAAGGCAAATGGCATACACCATTCGATAGTTACTAAGTGTCATCCATTATGTCACATGGGCGGTGTAAATATAACTTGGCACTCATGAAATATTATTCTGGAAAGAAAGCAACAAATGTTTAACATCGTTTTAAAATTATTATTCATGTAATAGAACAGCGAAATATCAGTTTAATTAGTTCGGTATATTTAATCCTTGCCTGTTATTCCAGCCACTCATTCTGCATGTACAGTGAAACTAAAATTTAAGCAGTCACAGTAATTAGTAATCACCAGATTCAGATACTCAAATAAATCAAATATTGTGGCCAAAGCACATGTTTATGATTCAAATTAAAATAAAACAAGTAATTTAGTTTTAAAAAATTATCAAACATTAAACAAGAACATAAACTTGCATGATGTAATGTTTTATTATTTTTTTTCCACAAGTTATCATTATCAACACTTTGAAGTGTGTCTGTTGATTGATCGTATCAAAAACTTGAAAAACTTTAATTTTTTATGGGTTTTTAATTTCGTGCTAAATACGTTTGCACGATTAGCGTGAAAATTAAGTTCTCGCAAAAATAAAGTATTTTACAATAACTAATAACAAAACAAATTAAACATTCAATCCCCTAACAATTCATACCTTAGATAGATCTGATACTCTACAACTGAGTTAAATGTTGCTCCTTAGTAACTACTAACAACTGTAAGAACGATGTTAGTGAATTGGTACAGCTACAAGTAATTAGTGGAGTGAAAATATTATATATGAATGAATGCTTTATTTGGAATAGGCCATATAGCCCTTGAGCACAAAATATATTTACATACATATTTATAAATATATACATTATTACAAATAAAATAAAATATAGTATATAGAAATAATGTAATAAATACTTCTAATAAATTAAAGACATAAATGTACATGTGGCCACATATGAATAAGTTATTTTTATGAAGTACACAAAACTCTTCAATTATGAAAAGGTAGAAGCTTGGATTGGATGGTCTAATTAAAGGTACATAATGTTCAAGATTTAAATATAACACTGAATAAGACCTAGCCACTTTAACTTTTAACACAGACTGGATGGTCTAATTAAAGGTACATAATGTTCTAGATTTAAATATAACACTGAATAAGACCTAGCCACTTTAACTTTTAACACAGACTGGATGGTCTAATTAAAGATACATAATGAGCTAGATTTTACTATATCACTTAATAAGACCTAGCCACTTTAACTTTTAACACAGACTGGATGGTCTAATTAAAGGCACATAATGTTCTAGATTTAAATATAACACTGAATATGACCTAGCCACTTTAACTTTTAACACAGACTGGATGGTCTAATTAAAGGCACATAATGAGTTGTATTTTCCTATAATGCCTAAGATCAACCTAGGTACTTTAAAATTTATCAAAGTTGGTCAATGTAAAACTACATGGTAAGTCCGGTTTCACTGTAACACTGAATGCTGCCATAGCATACAAACAACCCATTATTTGAATAGTACTTAACAAAAACCAACCATCTACATGACCATGCATTAATATCATTACAGGTAAATGGGTGATGTGAACAGAAGCAAACTTGAGTGACATTTGGAATTAAATAGAATACAACAAATGCTGAATAAAATTCCTATTTATACGAGCAAATCTGTAAAAGATTCATTTTTAAAAGCGGTCATCAGAAAATTTAACAACAGGTGTTTGAGACCCATGCGGCAAGAACAAGTAAAAATTAAATGGGAGGTGGTTGTTCGGGAAACAGTTAACATCTGCGAGCTGCAGGTTTCGACATTTATGTCTCGTATGTCGAAGGGGTCACAAGAAATGAAAGGAGATCTGAAGCAGTGAATAGGGATCTTGCTGAGTTTGTTAACAAGACGGCTTTTGTCAAACATTTTAATACATTAAGACACCTACAGCAATGTAATATATGTTGGCGTATATTTTTTGTATAAATTTTCAATTCAGGATGGCAGTAATGTATGATAACCATACAGAAGTAAACAGCATGGTGCAGTTTGTGTACAAAAAATAACGTTGTTACCATAGCTACAAAGTTAAAATGAACTGGAGTAATGTGTCAAACTCAATACCTAAGTGACACATTATTTATGCAGGTAAATGTAGGTATAAAATTTGTTAAGATGTACAAATAAAGTTCAATACCATAAGTAACATATTTATTAAGTATGTAAGATCCCAATAAAAAAAGTTTGAAGAAAGTCTGCTTTTGGTATAATTTTGTTTTCTGTCATAAATGTTTACAAAAAATAATTTCTTATTATTAAAATTTTTACGTACATGAACTGCATCTGTGACAAAATACTCCTTTTGATTAGAGAGGAGACAATGTTTTTGTATGCTCATCTACAGAAATAAAACCACCTGGGAATATAAGTTCACATAAAAAGATTCACTGCTACTAATGAGTAGAACTAGCCCTGGGTACTCATTTGAACTTGGTTCTGTAACTATTTGAAGACTTCAACTTCAAATGGTGTCATCTGCAATCTTCAAATGGTATAGTACTAAGTCCAAATGAGTACCTGAGAAAGTGCTTCTGATCAGTTGCAAAGGATCTTTTATATGAACTTTGCTACAAAAAGAATAGCACATACCACATCCTTTGCTAAACCAGCAATGAAAACCTTTCTGGAAGAGAAAGAAATGCGATGGTTCTACTGATGGGGATTGATCCTATGATCTCTCACTCCTCAATCAGATACTCTAACAGTGAATTAAATCATGCTCAACATAACATCAATGGCCGTTATGAAATGCTTTGACATGACATTATGATCGTCATCCACATATACAATAAAAATTATTGCTGCAGGCAAAACTGCTTTGTTCCTTACATGTATTCACAATGTGTGAATAAACAAATGTCAATAAAAGCTTCATTACTTTTTGAACTGAAAAACCTATCTATATATACTCTTCAAAAATCGAAACTTGACATTGATTTTCAAAGTTTATGAACAAAACAGGTAGACATGATACAAGCAACCAAAGATCAAGACACCATGGGAAGAGGATTACTCTGTACATGTCCAAAACAGTATCTTAAGGAAACCACCTGAAACATGTACACAGGCATGTGTGTGACATAGTGTCATTATGCAGTCTGAATCATTGCTGATGTGGCCTTTTGTTCCCAACCAATAGAGGGTTCAGCATGCAAACTTACAGAACATTATGATGCTCATGCTTCTCTGAGGGATGCATTGTTGCATTTCAGGACAAACGTTGACTATAGCTACGTTTATGTAAATTAGATGTGTTTTCTAGTGCTTTGGTATCACAATTCGCTCACTTACTTGATTGTCTTTACTATGTCTTATATTCTGTAAAAATAATCCAACAGTTTCTTTTTTTTGAAAAGTATACTTTTTATTTTGTTCTCGACAAGTGCACCAACCCATCCCTGTATCGGCAAGATCAGCCATACCTGATTACTGTTAACCCATAAACTGCATGACACAAGATCTTTATCCGATAAACCCAGTCACTCAAGTGCATTGAACCTGCTTCAAGTTAAGTAATACTTCTTATTGGTATTCATGAATGGGACACAGCATGAAGGTATTCACCTGAGGTGTGATGGATCTTCAGTTCAATCCTCTTCAGTGGCAAAGGCCATGGTATGAGCCATCTTGTTTGTGGAAAGATGCATATAAAATACCCCTTGCTATTAATCCGAAAAAGTTGCCTGTGGTGGTAGCAGCTTTCTTCAATCAAACGTGTCACACATCGTATGTGTTTGACACCTAATAGTAATAGCCACTGATTAGGCCAAACAAAATAATACCCTTCATTCGGGATTTTGATGGAGTATGATTGGAATCGGTAGTGTACAATTGTTTTAACTTTCTCACCTTTATATAATTGTCTGTAGTCACATTTTATGAGCTCTGAAAAATACGGTCGGTTGGGTGACCTGACCAAAGGGTATTTTTTTATTTGGCCTTAACCAATATGCTGGAGTCTTATTAAACAATTCTTTCTTTCTTTTCATGTGATACTCATCAGAATGTGCACTCAAGAAAAACAGTGGAGAGCCTAGGGTTGAAAATAGTTCAAATGATGAGGGAAACACCATATTTTGGTTAAACCAAATTTAATTTTGTATCCTAAATAAATAGATATGCTTGTATGTACCATTAACATTTTGTGAAGTACTAAAATGTTAAGATCAGCTTTGATAGATAATAGTAGGTGACACACATTATTTGTGTAAATATTATTATCTACATTCTATAAATTTATATATACTTTTATGTTATCTGCGTACAATGAAAATGAAAGATTTATACAGTTAATAAAAAAATTAATGGAGATTTTTTCTAAAATGGGGTAGTTAAAATGGAGCTTAAAATTTAATTAAGTCCCATTTTCTTGGAAAAAGTTTAATAATGAGCTACTATGAGGTATTTTTTTAACTATCCAGTTATCCATGTTGGGTCAAATACTCTAGTAGTTCCCAAAACAAATCTTCAGTGTACACAGGCATTAGAAGTAGGTTACGCACCTTTAACACGGTCGTCAATGGTATTCTACTTGGTTTTGTGTAATCTCAATGAAATGGGGCATATATATATATGCTTATTAGTGCAGGTGACTTGGTTTAAGTGTGTATTGCTGTTTCATAATCATTATGTAAAAATACATAGGTGGGAAAATATTGCACCTCTTTTATGTTGAGTTAAGTGATATTCTGAACATGACTCATGAAAGAACTCTTCTTTAAAAGATCACATACTAATATGTTATGGAAAATGTCACGGAACACATTCATGTGGTTAGAAACTGACAACTCCAAGAGCAGTGTATGAATATATAACAGTAAATCTATACAAATATTTAAAAACTGCCTTATGAACATGAACAAATATATTTGAATATATACAGTGGACTAATGCATATTCTTGTGGAATGGAATAAATATTCTGTTGTTTTTCTACTATATATTTAATAAACTAATTTGGAACAAACATTCAGTCTGGTTTAGACCAATTTCTGGATTAGATAGGTATTGGTTAAAGCAGAAAAAATATTAAGTAATTTTATAGCCAACTATCACAAAACGTGGTGAAAAACTAACAGAAATTATGTCAGAAAAGTAAAGTTTTTTTTCAACTCTTTTGGTAGATAAGTCACCTAACGCGTTTTGGTCATAGGATTGAACCTCTTTGAAGAATTGCTCATCTTATTGGGATTTTTCCTATTCCAACCACCTCCCCATGACTGGTATATCCAAACATTTATAAGTATAATGACTGAATATCCACTTAAAACTGGTTTCATTTTTGTTTGTTTTTTTGCTTAGCAACAAAACTAGAGCATATTAAAAAAATTTAATCATCAACTACTGAATGTCAAACATTTGATTATTTTGACACATAGTCATATGTGAGCCAGCCTCCAATGGGTTTTGAACCATTGTCATCACTTTGAGAGTCTGACGTTCTACTGCTGGACCACCAAGGCTCTCTAAAACTGGTTTCAGTGTATTTTTATAAGTAATCTATTATTTCTATACCCAAACACTTTTAAGAGGATGGGCAGTAAATGGGTCGCTTGGCTCAGATAACAATGTGTGTTATTCAGAGAATGTATCTCAATTGCATTACATCAGTTTTTATCTGAACATCCAGCTACTGCTATACATATATTTTTATTTACACATTACCTTTCATCTGTGAAATTGGATCATCTTAGTCAACTAGCAAGTGACCAGATTAAGATTTTTCACACCTGTGTGGTACATTTATGTCATACAATACAATAAATATGTGTGATACAATATATATCATACTATACCAGAAAGCAAGGATTACCATCACAAGATCAAATTTATTTAGGTGGATCATGTTTTGTATTTGGTATGGGGTACATATCAGTGATGTATCAAGGATTTTTTGCAAGGCTCAGTGGGTAGGTTACACTACTTACTTTGACCAGTGGTCCACAGTTGGTTTATCAAAGGCTGTGGTTAATGATATCTTGTTTGTGAGATGGTGCATATAAAAGATCCCTTGCTGCTTATTGGAAAGAATAGCCACATTAGTGTAGCGACAGTGGGTTTTGTTTCTCATTCTAATACTAATCTGTGTCCTGGATAGACAGCACAGGAAATAATCCATTGGATCAACATTACTGTGGCAACAGTGGGTTTTGTCTTTCCTACTAACATTATTCTCCATCCTAAGCAGACATCACAGGAAGCTAGTTTCTGAATCAACATTAGTGTGGCGACAGTGGGTTTTGTCTCTACTACTAACATTATTCTCCATCCTAAGCAGACATCACAGGAAGCTAATTACTGAATCAACCCTATCTAAATCTGCCACCATAATTCAGAGATGGTAGTGGGTCATCAAACTAATCCATCTCATAGGACCCATTGAGGGTTATTTTTTCATTCCAGCCAATGATCTATAACTGTATACCAAAAACCTGCATATGCTATCCTGTCTGTGGACAAATGAATATAAGAATATAAAAGATTTCTTGCTATTATGAATAAATATAACTTTTTAAAGTGATCCAACCCACAAAAGCTGATATATGTTTTGTGCCGGTGTGTGTGTGTGTGCGTGTTTTGCACCTGTGTGTGTGTTTGAATGCAGTTGCATGTGGACAACAAGCATACGTATGTCTGAATTAGAATGTCATTGTAATACAAACATCTAAAAGAAATACTTTAATGAGCACTGTTGTTCCATTGATACACTTTTGGGACAATTTAACTGACAGCATTTGTCACTAAGTAATGTGGACAATTCCCAGATGACATAAACTTATAGGTTCTGTCACACAACATGAGATTGTCACCCTGACACTTGACACCAAGCAAATTAGTGAAATAAGCTACATTCACACAGCTATCCCAGATTCCCCGTCCTGACCACTTTAACAGGACATCGGGATTTTGCGTAAGAAAGAATTTGCCACAAATATGTCACTATATGTCTTGTACGTCCTGTTTATACCAACTTAATAAATGACACATTAGCTAGGACAAGACTTTCCTTTTAAATACAAATTATTATTGTATACTGGCATTTGTGAAATTTATAAAGAATGTAATATATAAATATACAGCATTTTGTGCAGGTGTGTTTTATTTTTTTAAAGAGGACTGCCGATAGCCAAACGAGATCCCTTACTGAAAATAACTTTATTTAATATGGTGGGTTTTTTCTACATGAGATGTGCATACACATCATTTTTTACAACCACATATGCATTTAGAATATCAGCAAAGTCATAACAAATAAGGGAGAGGAAGCCAAAAAACATTTTTTTACCATATTTATTTTAGTGTAGGTGTGACTGAAGCTTTGAAATTCTGTAATCATTTTCCCCAATCCTCATTTTTGAAATGTTTAATTTATAATAACACCTTTTGATATAATAAATCACTCATTTCATCAACACAAGTTTAGGATCAATGAATGAAAACTTCTTCAATAACATCTCTATATAAACACAAACATCGTTCAAACTAATATGATATTATTATAAAAACTAATAGGAAATACACTTATGGTAAAAAGTATTGTGTAAAGAGTTATTCAAAATATAATGTTCACAACATACTGATTAGATCTTATAAATTGTTTGTTTTCACTGAATAGCACATGCACGAGCTACTTGAACTGCAAACATTAAGTTCAGGCGTGGTAATTTAACTGCATTTAAGTAGCTGCAGGCAATATTGAGCTTACAAAACCAGTGCACCACCTTTTCTAATCACATGCTTTGTCCTTCAGAGTGTTGGTACTTGTGTACATGCATATGTGTGCTTATGTATATACAGTCAAACCTGCTTCAGCAGCCACCTCTACAAGGCAGCCACCTGTCTATGATGGCCACTATCAGGTCCCCCAACGCATTTTACTATATATTTTACCTCTATATGACAACCACCTGCTCAATGTGCCAGCAGCCACAATTTGTTAATAAAAAAATGAATATGAACCTGTTATCACAGCTATATTTTAGTTTTTTTTGGTTGCAAATTATCAAGAAATGTCGGCAATAATAAATAAAAACGTCAGATCTTTTTTGATGTTTTATTCCTTATTAGCTTTGATGAACAGTGGCCCTTAAATCTTAAATAATAAATAAAAACATCAGATCTTTTTTGATGTTTTATTCCTTATTAGCTTTGATGAACAGCGGCCCTTTAATCTTTATATAAAGGTTGTCAGTCATCTTGCTAGAACTTAGAGTCATAAGCTGCAATCAGTGATCCCTTATAATGAGTAGTGAATGCTTGTGTTCGTTAATTAACAAGTGTTTTAAATCTGGATTAACGTTGCCATGTGCTAACCATCGGCAGAACTATATATGTCCTGTATATGGTAGCCACCTCTCTATGATGGCCACATTTGTCTGGTCTCTTGAGTAGCTGTCACAGACAGGTTCGATTGTACATTGTTTTCTAACTTATGTTTGTGCTTATATCCAATTAAGAAACAAGGACTCTGTCCTGAGCAAGCAATTTAATAGTCAGGACTGCAGGCACGGGAAATAAATAAATCTTAGTATCAGAAAAATCTTTCTACTACAGACTCCTTTTTTTCAATAAGAAACAGTGGATCTTTTATATGTATTTTCTACAAACAGGGAAGCACAGTCCATGGTCTCTGATATACCAAGTGTGAACCATGCACATCTTCACAATGATTCTGGTGGAATACTCACTTTGGGTTGGAATGAATTCTTGGATTAAAAATCCCTTTTGTGCTATTGAAGGGGATCAATCTAACAATCCTCCACACCTTAGCCAGATGCTTTTCTATTAAGCTACCTAGGTGGATCTAGGTAAGTGCACGTGGGTCTGGATCCTCATTCCTCTCAGCTACAGATTTTTATTTTTATAATTTCATTGTAACTAACTTTTCACCCTCCTCCAAAATATAAAATATTTAAAATATATTTGAGCCCCTCCCCAATTTCAAACTGTTGAACTTGTGTCTAAATTGTTGGCAGATTTATATCAATTTTAACAGTTTATGATGTCAATGTTGATAATGTCATGCTATTTTTGTCTACATCAATATTTGTTCTACTTTTATCAATTGTTTTCATCATCTTTTACCAATATTATGTTGGTACAGTAACGACTCCTTCAGTGCTCTTCTTGCAGAAGGAGAAATGAAATTCCCAACATGAATGATATGTGATCTTATATTCAGGGGTCAAATTTTATGATAACATTACAGCCTTTTCTATCCTCCCCACTAAATAATTTACATTTTCCATTGTGCCCCAGTTGTACTGTCCTGATCCTGTGGGCACATAGGCCTAAGGCATAACATAATAATTATTGTGCTTTTCAGACAACAAATTTCAGCACTTCCTTGTATATATATATAACACTAAAAAAAACATTGCCAAGTTATTCTTGAATACAAACAGGTTAATAGATACGTTTGCATACAACATTTTCACATATATGTGTGTGTGGTAAGTCTTTAGAGCATGTAAAAGATTTACTGTCCTAACATTTTGTATGGAATTAAAGGAAAAAACACTAATTTTGCAAACCACCCATCTTAAAAGAATAATATAAGTATTATTACACATGGAATAAAATATAAACACCTAAATGCATATACACACAGATTTACTGTCCTAACATTTTGTATAGAATTATAAACTAATTCATTTCCCAAAACATCCATTTTAATAGCATAATATGACACGTGGAATAAAATATAAACATAAGTGCAAAGATGTCGCTGCACAACAAGCCGTAATAGCATATGTTTACATTTTTATATAAGATTAATTCACAAATCCATAGGAAATTCAAGTGTATTTGGATTTCTATACACTCAGTTGATGTCATATGAGACTCTTCACAAGTTTCTACGTCAGTGAGCTGGTGCTATATGTCTATGAACACCTAGTATTTGTGCTACAAAAGCACGATAAAATTTGTTTGCTGTATACAAAGTCATAAACATAAAATATGACACTATACCGTAATACTCAAACAAAATAACACTTTTATTTCAAGTGTGTGTTAACCCACTTGGAAACTGAATCACAAAACAAATGTTTAATTGTACCGAGATTTTATCTCTGAAATTCGATATCTGTGACAATGACTTTGGGAATTACGTTTCAGTGTAAATAAGATAGGAAATTTTCTGTTCAGTATTTTAAAATAGAAATACTGGTATTTGTTTTCGAAACAAATAATGAAATAAAATGCTTTGAATTTGAATTATAAAACAAGCATTTAACTGTATAAAGAAATTATCTATGAAATTGGCTGTTATCCATGATAAGGACTTTGGGATTACATGTATCTGATTGATAAATTTTTATTTTTAAAATTTATTTTATTTTTTATGCTCATGGTATAGAAAATACATACAATGACTGATACAATGACTGATACTGAATGTTATTCTCACAAAATGCTCTAACTATAATATTGTATTTCCCTTAATAAACACTGGGCTTCAATTACATGTAAGTGCTGGCCTCTAATAAATGCCAGGTTTGTAACTCTTTTGAAAGAACTAAATGCCCAATAAATGCCAAGTAGAAAAGCCAATAACTGATTATTTACTAGCATAATTTAATAATAATAATATTAAATAATAATAATAAATAATAATAATAAATAATAATAACAACAGTTATTATTATTGTTACTATTTAAATTAAATGTCCCTTTTTATCACTTCCATCATAATTTGTTGAACTTCATTGCTAGAGTTGATGGCTACAAACTCAAAATATATGGAATGGTAGAGGGTTAACTTCATATTACTAAAATTAGATGAATATCAAATTGTTTTTTTTCTTCTGTTTGCTTGAAAAAAAAATGCCAATCTCTAATAAGAGCTGTATCTGAGACCCTTTTAAAAACACACACGAGCCTTTATTAGAGGAAATATTGTATTTGTGATATCATCTCTGTTTACTTCGGAATGGATCTGTTTTTATAATAAATAAATCACATTCAGATATTATCTGCTATGATATGGATTACATAGAGTTCAGTGTTTGTGGTGATCATGGTAAACAAGGACTAAAAATTATCAGACAGACATATGACAAATAAAATGGCTACAATAAAAAATATTGAATACTGAAACAGATGCATGCATTTGTAATACTTTTACTTCAGCTAATCTATTAGTAAAGGGAAGCAACTCTTTACACTTAAACACCAAGACATACACAACCTAGCAATGGGAGGAAACAGTCTAGATGTTTTAAACTTATAACCATTAAAAACAATCATTGGTATCTAGTTATGTAGGATGTAGAGCTATTTTATAAGATTCATAATCTGATTTCACTAAGACAAGTTTTATAAAATTAAATAAAAATAAATTCTTTCTGGTTATTGCCATAAAGGTGTATACCATTTTCTGTTTGTGTGTAACACATACTGTACATTATAAATATAAATAAAAACTACTGTATCTGGAGCTGTGCTTTAAATTCTTAAAATTTTATGACAACTTTTAACTGCCACCATCAAATTATTTTGCTATGACACAATAACAGTGATTTCAAGAAAAGGAGTATCTGCTATATATGCATATATATATATATGCTGTTAACCTTTCCACATTAATTTTTTTTTTAAATATATAAACAAATATAAAGTTATCCTAAAATATTGACATTGTTTTTTTATGCAATAAGCCCAAGAAAAGGTTTTATTTTTATTTTAGTTTGTAACAGCAATAACATGTATCTGTAAACCAATCATCATTAGTCTTTATGGTGGAAATGTTGATTGTTTCCAATAATTTCAAGGGATGCTGGTGAATGACATTTAAGTACTCACCGGTAAGTACAGTAAACTATCCAATGAAAGTCGGCCACCTTGATTCTTTCTTAGTTCACAAAACTCCGCAAATGCAGAATCTGATTTCAGTTTCTCATCTAAAAATCTGTGAACAAACAAAACATTTGTTAAAAAGCTATTTTGTATATATGTTCATGTGAAAAAATATAATGTGTTGAATTTATAGTATATGAAATGTATGAAAATCATAACCATAGCATAATTTGAGGATGAAACATTAAAGTGCCAATCTCCCAGTTTGTATTTATTTAATGATGCCTCTAGAGCACATTGATTTTTATCTTATCATTGGCTATTGGATGTCAATCATATGTTCATTCTGACATATTTATTTAGAGGAAACCCGCTGCTGCCAGATAAACTACT
>JAULBS010110338.1:0-15154 GCA_032355785.1 Symmetromphalus regularis | reverse complement strand
TCAGTTCTACACAGATCTGAAATTAGTTATAGTTACAGTAAAAAATATCTCATTAAAACACCACCCTGTCTAAACCAGCATGTTAGTTCAGTTCTACACAGATCTGATTTAAACAGTGCTCTGTATTTGTGTTAATAAAAAAATCCATAGCAACTCTTAATTTAATAATTCTTTCCAGCTGGCATTTATTTCAGCCTTTTGGCTGACAAGTTAAATTAACTTCAATAAAATGGTTGCAAGGCATCTTCTTTCCAACTCTTAATCAATATTATAATTTTTTGTAAAAAATTCATTATTAACCAAAAATTAAAATGAGCAGACATATTGAAAAATAGCCAGCAGGGATGATGTAGAAATATAAATATGAAAAGAATATCAGTTTCTTGAGGATGTAATTGGAAAAATTAATGTCAGTCCAACAGCATGCACAATGCAGCATTATGTCGTTGCCATTAGTAATTCATTATAGTAACCAGATAATTACTGGAACCGGATTAGTTTGCAATCTGAAAAACCCAACAGGCTGAAAACAGTGGTGATGTGTTTCATTAAGCTATTCAGTGAGTATGTTCTAGTAGTGTGATCATTTCAATTCCATCCACGGTATCAGGACAATATCCCCCTGGACAATATCACCCGGACAATATCACCCCTAGACAATATCACCCCCTAGACAAAATACCCCTGAACAAAATCCCGTCCATAATAATAATATAAAATATATATTCATATAAAATAGTTTATTTAGATTAATGTATATGTTACAATATCTCACCATAATAATAATATTGAGGATATTGTTAATTTTTTTGGGGTGGGGGGGGGAGGTGATATTGTCCAGGGAGATATTGTCCTAGAACCATTTTTATTTTTTTATATCTAAACCACAATAGCCAATGGTTATTTTTTGTGCTGGGTGAGTTATTAAACAAACAAATACAAATAGATAAATAATTCTTGGGTGAGAAATGTCAGAAAAGGAATACTGGCTTATATTAATGATACACCATTCCATTATTTAATCAGTGGCTATAAGGTGGAAAATGTATTGATGGAACATGATCTACTGTGCCATTTCACCATAATTGAAAAACACTGTGTGTATACAACTTGTGATATTACTGCACACACACACACACCTCTTCCTCAATAGTGTGATATCTAATTCCAGAATTTCTGCCATGAATGTCGTTTATGAAATAAACGACTATTAATTTCTTTTTTTGTTGAATATACTTTCCCACAGAACGGATATCATATTTCTGGAATTATTAAGTTTTTTAATGTTCAACTGTATACTAATATGGTTTATCAACAAGTTCACCTTTAACATTTGTCTAGATTTTCTGTCAATAGGTTGGTGATTATTTCTTTAATATGATATTTTATTCAGTATGATTTCACTGAAACATTTTCTCTACTGTTTTAATAACAGCTTCTGTTGTTAGCTGTGTGTTCATATTGAAATCTCCTGGTGTTATGTTCTTATGCAGTAAATCTCTATTGATAAAAGATCCACAATGATGTTTATGCTTCAGTTTTATTCTAAAACCCATTATTGTTTTCCACGTGAAATTAATTCCACCCAGAATTATTTATTCATGAAACATATCACTGACATAAATCTCAGACAGCCTACGTTCTTTCAAACAGCTGCTTTTCTTTTGACCTGGTAAATATACTCAACCAAAAAAGAAATTAAGATTGTTAAAATATTTAATATTTTTTTAATGTGCTATTTTACTGTAATCAAAAACCACTGTGTGTTTGCAAATTGAGACATTACTACTATTAATAGTGTGGTTATCTAATTCCAATTTTTTTGTCAAAAATGTCATCTGGTTTATGAAATAAATGACTATTGATTACATGCATACTTTCTTTTTTGGTTGAGTATACTTTATAACATCCACTGCTTACAATATATCATCGAGTGTTTGCGAAACACATAAACGGTATTTGTATATGACAAAGCTGTGTATATGGTTGCAGGTTTCATGTTTTATATAATGTCTGTAAGGGATTATTACCGTGCTAGTTAATATGTTTTCTTAATAGTTTGCGTGGTATACCATAAAACATATTTATTGTGTCATGACATTATAAAAAATAAAAAAATAAAACATTTAAATGTATTTTTTTTTTTTACGACATCTAGAGCACATTGGCTATTGGATGTCAAACCTTTGGTTATTTTGACATATAGGAAAGTGTGAGCCAGCCTCCACTGGATTTTGAACCACTGTCATCAGCTTGAGTAATGTTCTACCACTGAGGCTCATTCTCAGTAAATGTAGTTAGTCTACAGATGGTTTATACCAGTCTCCCACTCAGTAAATGTAGTTAGTCTACAGATGGTTTATACTGGTCTACCACTCAGTAAATGTAGTTAGGCTACAGATGGTTTATACCAGTCTACCACTCAGTAAATGTAGTTAGGCTACAGATGGTTTATACCAGTCTCCCACTCAGTAAATGTAGTTAGTCTACTGACGGTTTATACCAGTCTCCCATTCAGTAAATGTAGTTAGGCTACAGACGGTTTATACCTGTCTCCCACAGTGGACCCATTGGGGTCTGTCCTATTCCAATCAGAGATCCACATCCATGTGATCATGGGCTGCAAAGACAGTGAGGTTTGGGGGAGGGGCATGGCAACTAATAAAACAAACCATTTTAAAGTTGTTGTTTTTTTTTGCTGAATAAATCTATTTTGAGATTTGAAGACAAAATAAAATGGCCTAAAACTGGTGAGTTTTCAGAGTCTGAAGGGATCCAAGCCAAATAGCTAACATGTTGGTTGGTTGTCAAGATTCAGACCTCCCCACTCCCTCTACTTTGAAAAGCACTCCGTGGGCCCTGATGATATGGTGCTATTGAAAAACATTCCTCTGCTTTCCTTTTTAACACCTCATATCACATCAAACATAATCTTAGTCAATATTAGGCTGGAAACAAGCATATTATGTTTAAATGGTGAATCTCCATTAATTCTGTTTTGATTGGTGGAAAGGCTTCGAACCATTAAGCGGTGGTGGTGTTTTTTCTATAATCTCTAGCTAGTCCGCAGTATTAAACTGCAGATTAAAGCAGGCAAAAATGTGTCTAAAGCGACAGTTTCTTGCCATCATTTCATCATCTTTATGCCATTCTATTGACTATTGATTTATCATTGAGAAAATCGTGTCAAAACGTTACAGGCTGCTCGTGGATAAAAGCAACTGGTATTTCAGAATGCCTCAAGAGAAAGTGCCGAGCCTTAAAGTTCAGGTGACAATAGATTATCAAAGGCAGCACGGAATAACGAGACCTAGTTGAGACCTGGTTTTGTTGAAAATGGCCTTTAAGGTAACAGGAAATATTAACAGAAGGCTTTTAGTGATTCTGCATGATGATTTGAAGAAGTTATATTGTCAGATGTCAAATTGCTGGCCAGTTCGGTAGATTCTTTTAAAGTGACCCCACTAAAAGTGACATTCTTAACCAAGTATCATTGAAGACACAGTATCCTATATGTAGTTCAGTTTGTTACAGAAAGGATAAGCTTGCTGATTGACAGAAATTAAATTGTCAGATGTGAACCTGTTCATTGCTTTCTGGTTTGGTCATATGTTACAGTGAGGATTTGTATCAAGATTTGTTTTGATTAAATTATCAAATGTCAAACTCTGCCATCCTGCTGTATGTGTTAAACTATTGCTAATGTAAATTATAGTGTGAAATTGTTATTAACTTTTTAACAGTATTTTCTAACCATTCAGTAAGGATTTGTACTAAATGTATACAAATTAAGATCTTACTGTTAATTGAATTCTGCTGTGAATGCTATCCTTTTCTGTTGTTGTTTAAACTGTTCTACTCAAAGTGACCTTTTCTGATCATTATTGAGAAAACACTTTTATGTTGTACACACTTTATATTGTCATGGTAAGGACTAGATGCTGTAAGAGTCAACAGCGATTGTTCCTCTTGTGAGGCAGGCAGACGCCCAGGTGGTTCGCTCATTGTCAGACGAGAATGCATTCAGCTACAGTGGGTACAGTTTATATCCAATGAATACATGTTACTTTATTGATGATTTATAGTGATGTCGGGAGTGCACTGACATTGCTGTAGTGACTTTATAAGAGTTTTTCTTACTCATCTCAGCACCAGATACTTGTGATATAGTAATCTGTTTTTCTTTCTACAATGTCTGGAGATAAAGCTACTTCTAAAGGTAAGTTGTATTATGTTACTTTGTGTTTATGGTAAAAACAGTCAGCCGTAGCTAGGAAGTGAACTGTTTGTTTATATCCTGTCTTAAATATTCATTCATTCTTTTATCTAATAGAATTCCTTTCAAACAGTCTTCCATACAATCCACCCATCCATTTATCCATCCATCCATCTGTCCATCCATCTGTCTGTTCATCTATTCATCCATTCAGTCCATCATACAGTCCATCCATTCATCCCTATGTTCATTCATCCATCCATCCATCCATCCATCATACAGTCCACCCACCCATCCCTATGTCCTTCAATCTATCCATCCATCCATCCATCCATCCATCCATCCATCCATCCATCCATCCATCCATCCATCGTTCTATCCCTACATGTGTGTCCTTTATTTTTATATTTTTCATTATGAGGACCATTAAAACCTTCATCCACTTCAGAACTTAAAGATAACTTCTGAAAATTTCTTGTCAAGATTATTTGTATTGTTAACTGTGTTACTGTGTGTAACAGGACTGACATACATTTACTCTGTGCCACATTGTCATGCTTGAGTACTTCTATACAATGAGACCACCTTGACTTAAAATTACTGAACTGTGACCAGTGAGGTGGATGTTGCATAACAATTTATTATATTAGATGTAAGCTGTTTCTATTACAGCATATGCAATTAATCTTTTTTCTATCTTGCCTACAGTCTTACTTAGGCCCATAAGCATAAAAGACGAAAGCTGGAGTAAGTTTCTTATTCGGGCAAAAATTAAGGTAGCATTTTCTTTTAAAACGCTTAAATTTGGTCGAAAATCGACCTACCCTCCCACAAAAATGGGTACTAGCTAAAAATGTTGCGAGTCCAGTGAATAGATTTTGCACATTTTAATTGCCATAAGTAACCTCTAGAGACCATCTTTTCCTTATTAAATTCATAGCCTGTATTATATATTCATAGCCTGTATAAAATAAGATAAATTGTTTAAATTTAAAGACCTTTATCAATTTATTTTGTGGAGAGAAATAAAATGTATGCTGTTGTCAAATATTGAAATCCCCCTGGAATGAGTCTTATTCCTAATTTCCTACAAGACCATTTGCTGCTAATTGGAAAAAGTAACTTATGTGACAGTAGCATGGTTTATCTGAAGACCATGAGTCTTACAGTCTTTTCATTCACACCAGTTGCATCCATTTCCAGCCTTGAAAATAATGATATGCACAAGCTGTTTTTCATATTGTGGACAAACAAGTTTATTTTACATATTGAGTAGAAATGAATGGGACATAAGTTACAGCATTTGTGAGATGTTAATGTGTATTGCAATGAATAGTGACAGATCTGTTGATGGATTTACCAATATACTTCAATTGATTTGATTAATACTGTTGTTCATCTACTCTGTTTAATTAACAACTGTGTGCATGTGTGATTTATTACAAACCATCAAGTGCATTAATTGCAGAAACAGTTTCAGCATAGCATTTTAAAGAGCCCGTCCATCACAAAAAGTACATTGCTATTTAGAAGAGCCTGTCCATCAGAAATGTACATTTCTATTTAAAAGTGCCTGTCCATCAGAAATGTACATTGCTATTTAAAAGAGCTTGTCCATCATAAAGGTGCATTTCTATTTAAAAGAGCTTGTCCATCATAAATGTACATTGCTATTTAAAAGAGCTTGTCCATCAGAAATGTGCATTTCTATTTAAAAGAGCTTGTCCATCAGAAATGTACATTGCTATTTAAAAGAGCTTGTCCATTTCTATTTAAAGAGTCTGTCCATCAGAAATGTACATTACTATTTTAAAGGACCTTGTCCATCAGAAATGTCCATTGCTATTTAAAAGAGCTTGTCCATCACAAATGTACACTGCTATTTAAAGGAGCTTGTCCATCAGAAAATGTACATTGCTATTTTAAAGAGCTTGTCCATCAAATCCATCTGAAATATACATTGCTATTTAAAAGAGGCTGTCCATCAAAAAATGTATATTGCTATTTAATGGTATCTTCTTCTTCTTCTTGTTCAGTTTCATATGCTCCTTTTATAACCTCAGATGATTTCTTCAGTGAACCTCACTGTTATCTGGGTTGGTAAGGCTTCTTCATAGCTTTTCTTTGAAGGTTGTTTCCTGTGGCTAGATGTTCTTCCTTTGGTATCTAATGTTAAATCCCTTTGACATATTGCCATCGAGATATTTTGTATGACAGCATATAATCACTTCCTAATCAGTAACAACACTATATATACCCTTACTAATGTTGTATAGTGAGCTGGAGTAACACTAACAAAGGTCATTTGATGACATATAATCACTTTTTAATCTATAATAATGCTATATCTACACACATTTTGTTTAGTGAGCTATAGTGAGATACATGTATGTTTGATGACATATAATCACTTTTAATCTATGATAACACTATATATCTATACACATTTTGTACAGTAAACTTACACATATAATCACTTTTTAATCTATGATAATGTTATATCTATACATTCTATATTGTGAGCTACAGTGCTATTGATATACACATATCTTGTTTGATGACATATAATCACTTTTTAATCTATGATAAAACTATATCTATACACATTTTGTACAGTAAGCTTACCGTATGACTAACATATTTTGTTTGAGAAAATATAATTGCTTTCTATGGCAATGAAATCACTTCCTCTTCTCCCCTATGTATTATAGCATATGCTTAATGAGCTTTGTCTACCCTGCAGGGATGTCTTCCTTCTAATGTGACACTTCGGCGCTAGCCAGCTTTTGTCCCTGTTTGCGAGAAGACACATCAAATTAGGCCCTTCAGGATACGTGGCACCTTGCTGCTTTTAAATAACACAAATGAGAAGTAATTAGTTGAAAGCGATTGTTTCCGCAGACTTCCCAACTAATTGTGTTGCTTCACTGGCATTACAATGGTCATATTTTGCCGCAAGTATACGTGTACACACGTCTATTAATTGTTGGTCGGTACCTCATTTATCAGATTTTAATGGTAGAATTCTCCATTACTTTCTAAAGCAAACTGGTCTCTGTGGCATTGTGGTTAAGCTGTCTGTCTCACAGGTAGTAAGTACTGGGATCAAATCTCAGTCAAGGCATAGGATTTTTAATCTTGATACCGGCTCCAGCCCAGAAAGAGTGCTTCATAAGGCTCAATTGGTAGGTGTATACCACTTACACCGACCAGTGGTCCATAACTGGTTTATTAAAGGCTGTGGTATGTGCTGTTCTGTTGGAAAGAATAGCTTACATGGCATTAACAGGTTTCTTCTAAAAACCATGAGTCACAGAATACAATATATCAGATACCTAGTAGCTGCTGAATAAACAATGTGCTGGGGTGTCGTTAAACAAACAATCCTTCTAAAGCAAGCATGTTGTGGTTGTAGTCTGCTCATTATATGTGGTTATTTTTCTGCTATTTTGTGAACATTTAAAATGTTCTCAAGCTAGAAATTAAATTGTAAGAATGATGTCTTTCACAAATTTGTCTGTTTTGCTCAATTTGCTGGTTAATGTTAGTATAAAAGAGAAACCTTGCTGCAGAAGCATTGAATGCTCTTTTTGATAAGCAGGGAATGGATATTTTACATACTCTTTTCTACAGTAAGGATAACTATCCTGTCTGTGGGATAGTGCATATAAAAGATCCCTTGCTGCTTATCGATAAGAGTAGCTGCATTAGTGTAGCGGCAGCGTGTTTCGTCTTGCCTACTAATACTAACCGCTGTCCTGGAAAAACAGCATAGGAAACTGAGTCCAGTGTTTTAACCACCATGTCACCAAGGATGATTAGCTGTTGTGAGCCCCTTACATTTGTGGACGGAAAATGGACTTTCTCCTGAGTCAATGTAGTCTATTTAATGAACTGATGTCTTGGTAAGATCTGTGTTGGTGTGTGACAGCCATGCTTGCTGGTTTGGTTTAATGAAGCTTATTATGACAGACAATTACATACCGGATTAACATCCCTCTGTGACCGTCTGGCACAGTGGTCATTAGGACCAGAAGTGGAACAATTACAGGAAAAACTGAGCCTTTTACAATATACGAGGCTTACACGTCATTAAATATCGTGTTGGGACTTCACAGAAACCATTCACGAAGCAGACGCACAATGGTGTGCATGATACAGGATAGTTTATAGCATTTCGTTTGTTCTTCAGCTTGGCATTAAAGCAGGGATTTACCGGACTCGCCATTTCTGCATAAAGGATGCAATAAATCAGAGACACTGCATTCTATGAGACTTATAAAAATATCAAGACTTTTTTGGTTATATAATCGATTTCAGTGATGAATAAACAATAGGGGTGGGGTGGAGGGTGTGCTGGGACGTTGTAGTGCCATAAAAAAGAATTCATTAATTCAAAATAAAAAAATAAGACTGAATAAATATTTTTTATTAATGCAAACCTATTTTCTGCAACTCTTTACTACATTGTGGACCCTTAGGTTTTAGGTTGGAACCATCAAAAATGAAACAGGTGAGTCCCAGGGATCCCTCTTTTATAAAAGCCAGGTAAACCCCTGGTTAGAGCGTTAGAGTAAATCATTTTAAGCACTTTCTTGGCTTTACAGCACTCACTTAGCTTTACTGTTCAGTATACAATGGTCTCACTCAGTCATTGGATCGATACTCAGTATACCCATTTGCAGTTAGGGCTATTTTCCATTCCAACCAGTGGACCACAATTTGTTCCTCTAAGGGTATGGTATGTGCTATCCTGTCTGTGGGAAAGCACATATAAAAGAGCCCTTGCTGCTTATCAGAAAGAGTAGCCTATGTTGCAGCAGTAGGTTTCCTCTAAAGAAATATGTCAGAATGACCATATGATTGATGTCCAATAGCTGATGATAAGATAAAAATCAATGTGCTCTATAGAGACGTCGTTAAATAAAACAAACTTTTCTTTGCAAAATAACAAAAATGTTTGGTTCAAAACCTTATCTCTGTATGTGCAAGTTGGTGCAGAAGGCAAAATTGTGATGGTCTGCATTCATGAATTACTGTTAAAACGATGTTAAACTAGGTCTTTTAAAAAAAATATTATCTTGGCCTATATAATCCAGAAATCGGTTTAAAACAATTGAATTTTGGTCCTAAAACTGGTTACATCTAAGAAAAATTGTGTACTGGTAATTTTACACAGTTTCTTTGAAAACACAAAGATCAATTCTAGACACCTTATGATATGTACTTGTAAGTTAGTTTCTTTCTTTCGGGGACATTCATAATGAGATGAATTACTGGTAGTCGTTTTGGTGCAAATTATCTCTCCTGATATAAGGTCACTTGAGGTACAATAGTTTAAAACACCTTCTAGCTAAATAAATTTTATTTGAATGCATCACAATATCACATGTTACAGTGAAGTCCACTTAATTGTATTCCTGATAATAGTATATTCATGTTATTTGCATGATATTCTTTTTCACAGAACCATTTGTATGCTATTATACAAAGAATTTCTGTTAATTGCATATGTTTTCTTCGTAATGTCTGGTTAATTACATTAGAAAAGGTAGAAAACTTTTTTTTATCTTCCAAAGTACCAAAAGCCATGGCAGATGTAACTGTATACTATTTTAGCACCTGTTATAGCATTCAGGTTACATGGTCAAAGAATTCCTTACTTGTATATTTCTCATTTTTGTTTTTACTATATGATAAATATACTTTGATTTTATTCAAGATAGTAAAAGAACAGTAACATAATTATAAATTGGCATTTCTGATAACAAAGGCATCGGAACTGGGGCAGCAATATTTGGAGAAAAAAAAAACTTCTATAAATGTTTTTGGTGTGAGTTCAGGATCGGGACGACATTAATCTCCCTAATATTAATTTGCTTCCGACGTCTCTAGATAAAAATGTTTTTGGTAAAATGGTTGCAATTAAGAGGATTCTACTGTAATAGGCTTTATGTGCTTATCAGCTGAGAAACCAGTAACATAACCACTTACACTATTGGGACTGGTAGTTATCCAGTCAGAAACAGAACAATGTTTTATAACAACTGCCTCTTTAGTGCAGTGGTTAAGCTATTGGACTCATGGGCGTAAATCCTGGGGGGGGGACGAGGGGGATACGTCCCCCACATTTTGGATAGGGGGGATGCCTATATAATTATCTCCCCCACTTTTTGCTTAGAAAATCTGAAAATTTCACTGAAATTAAAATTAAAACGCCTAAATAATAATCTTTACCAGTATTTCTCTTTATTGTACCAATGTAACACTTTAAACCATGTCGTCTTAGCGCAAATATACTGAAGTACACAAGTGGTCTATAATGGTGGGAGGAAGGTGGGGGGGGCAGCAAGATGGTCCGTCCCCCCCACTTTTTGGACAAGGGTGTGTTCCGTCCCCCCTACTTTCAGGTACAGATTTTTGCCCTTGATTGGACTTGTGACTGGTAGGTGCTGATATCAAATCTCAGTCGAGGCATGGGATATTTAATCTCAGTATCAGCTCCAATCCAGAGTGATTGCTCCGCAAGGCTCAGTGGGTAGGTGTATATCACATACACCGACCAGTGGTCCACAACTGGTTTATAAAAGGCTGTGATATGTTCTATCCTGTCTGTGAGATAATATACAGTCAAACCTGTCTTAAGCAGCCACCCAAGGGAGCAAAATAAAGTGGCTTCTTAATACAGGTTAAATTATACTAAATTGGCTGATTTGGGAGAAAATAAAGGTGTCTGTTTAAGAAAGGTGGCCGTTTAATACAGGTGGCCGAATTGGCAGGTTTGACTGTATACACAGACAGTCCCTTGTTGCTTATCGATAAGAAAAGCCATATTAGTGTGGCAGCAGCGGGTTTCATCTCTCCTACTAACACTAACCTCTGTCCTGGACAAACAACACAGGAAGCTAAGCTGTGTGCCCAGGACAGCATGCTTGAACCATAATTGGATATAAGCTTGAAAATAAATACATGTACAACAAAAAAACCTGTTTTATAAGGTGTGTTTTCTGTGTTGTCTTAACCATCTTTTACTAGGTTCAGGAATATGCTTTTAAAGTATCAAAGTAGATCATTAGCGAACTTACTTGCCTTAAGGCGCCTAATTCTTGAAGAAAAGAATCAATGCATTTGCTGCCATATTGACAAAGAAAGCCATGCAGTATTTCAGAGTTTAACCATAATCTGTTAAGAACCTAATTATTCATGAATGCTAGCTAAACTGGGTTTATTCTTAATGTTAAATCCAACAAGTATGCCCCAGTAAGCATAGAGCTAATGCTATTGGAGTCATGACTGGTAGGTACCGGGATCAAATCTCAGTCGAGGCATGGATTTTTAATCTCAGTATCAACCAAGTGAGTGCTCTGCAAGGCTCAGTGTATAGGTGTATGCCACTTACACCGACCAGTGCTCCATAGCTGGTTTATTAAAGGCAATGGTATGTGTTATCTTGTCTGAGGGACAGTGCATAATATTGTAATAGATCCCTTGCTGCTTATTGATAAGAGTAGCCACATTAGTGTGGCGGCAGTGGGTTTCCTCTCTACTACTAACACAAACCTCTGTCTTGGACTCACACAGCACAGGAAGCCGAGTTGTCTGACCAGGACAGCAATTCAATTCAATTTCAATTCAATTCATTCAATATACATTACACCCCTTGGGGCAGCATATACAATGATGACCATATGAAAAACAAGAATTTTTTACGTCATTCCCAATTTTTTTTAAAACTAATGTTATCTGAAGTTTTAATGCCACACACATTCAGGCACCTGTTTACAAGAAATGTTATAAATATTTTCTGTTAGTTGTTATCTGTTTGTTGTATTTTGCTGAAATTTTGTTCGAATAACTAGCATACCCCCAGATCCCTTTTGTTTTTCAGGGATTTTTCATTTTACTCACTGGGACCCCTGATTTTATTTCTGTTTTAAAAATACTATCATAAACCTCATTACAATTGATGGTACATTTTTTGTCACAGATATCACAGCATCTCTGAAACGAAATGGCTTTGAACCAAAATAATTGTTACTTTTATACCCACCGGTAATGTAGGAAATGTAATAAATATATTTCATCATTTTTCCTAATCTGTACCCTTTTTTTTACAAACATGGTTGCATGTGCTAAAATATCTAGTAACTTGGGTCAGTGTTAATTTTTTTTAAAACAAAACATTTCTATAATAAATTTATTTTATATTGCATTTTTTTTGTTTTTATCGTAGTTAAATTTATTATAGCTCAAATGGTAGCATGTCTACCTGTGAAGCTGTTGGACATTGGATCGATTCTTCTCAGTGGACCTATTTGCAGTTTGGGCTATTCCCCCCCCCAACCTGTGGTCCACAACTGCTTCATCAAAGGCTGTGGTATGTGCTGTCCTTTCTGTGGGAGGTGCATTTAAAAGAACCCTTGCTGTTTATCAGAAAGAGTGAACTATGTGGCAGCAGTGGATTTCCTCTAAAAAATAAATATGTGAGAATGACCATATGATTGATCTCCAATAGCCAATGATAATATAAAAATATCTGCTCTAGAGGCATTGTTAAATAAAACAAACTACTTTTGACTTCATTATATTTAATAATTTATTATAATACTTATATTATTATATATATTGTGTATAGTTTATCCAATTGTAAAACAGCTCTATTCACTGATTTATTTAATATTTGTTTAATTTAACCTTGGAATGACACCAAAAAGCTTATGTTTTGTTTTGTGCTAGGGGGGTCATTAAACCAACATACAATTGATCAATGGGTCAGTATCTATAATAAAATCTGAAGTTTCTGTACACACTGAGAAGATGCTATTTTAGACAAGGCCATCTTTAACCACTGCTATCCTAATCTCAATGTTCAGGCTCTTCTGTCAGAAATAAACCAGTTGTTTTGTTTGTACTTATTTTTATGCTTATATCCAATGAAGGTTCAAGCACGCTGTCTCGGGAATGCAACTCATCTTCCTGTGCTGTCTTTCCAGGACAGAGGTTAGTGTTAGTAGGAGAGATGAAACATGCTGCCGCCACACTAATGTGGCTACTCTTATCGATAAGCAGCAAGGGATCTTTTATATACACTATCCCACCGACAGGATAGCACATACCATGGACTTTGTTAAACCAGTTTTGGACCACAGGTCGGTATAAGTGATATACATCTACCCACTGAGCTTCACGGAACATTCACTCTGGGCTGGAGCCAATACTGAGATTAAAAATCCCATGCCCAACTGAGATTCGATCTCAGTACCTACCGGCCACGAGTCCAGTAGCTTAACCACTGTGCCAATGGGGCCAGTAAATAAATTAGTTTTGAGATATTCAAGATCACCAAAAAACTGTGGGGAACCAGTCTTGATGCCATCTTGATTGTCTTGGACTCATCTTGATTGTATGTTTTTCATCTCTGACGTCTTAACAGAACACTAAAAATTGGCATTTAGGTTCAGGTTAGGTCATCTGTTGAATACCAGATCACCTCTGCTGGTTACAATTGACTCTAAGTGAGTGGAATCAGTGAAGTTCTAATACTGTAACCATGTAACAACGTAATTACTAAATACAAACCGGATCAAGTGGAGGTTTTTTTTTCTCAATCGGATAAAAATAAATTAGATTTTCTATCCTCATTGGATGATTGTCTAAAGATTGGTGTGGTTATCATAGAGGTTGGTGTTATAACAAAATTAGAACTGCAAAACCATATTATATAACTGGATGTTGACGACTGATAGGAAAATTGTAAACTCTTATTGTAGGGCTTCTTTATGTTCAAAATAAAGGCAATGTTATTTCAGAATGTCAAAAGTTATCTGTAAATAGTTCCAGAACCCTTAGAATGTCAACTTTTAGAAATGTCTTGTTTCTAGAAAATCCTTTTTTGGAATTATTGTTTTTAGATGGTTTATAAAAATAAGTATATTTACAAAAAATTTAATATAGAATGTTAAATGATGACATTATATTTTGGGAAAAAGTGTGTTTTCAATGATGGCCAAAATGATGAATTTTGGCTTTTGATACTACATGTAGATGATGTTCAGGATGGCCTTTTTGGAATGATGATTGCAAAAACTTTTTTCTAGAAACATGACATTATAAAATTGTTTTTGGATCACTTTTAACATTGTGAAATCACTTTGTTATATAAAAACTGATTTTGAAAAAAAGACAAAAACATTTATTGAAACTTACTTCTTGTATTATGGTGTTATGGATGAATAAATTATGTTTAAAGGCATTGTACAGATTCTCACATCTCTTGAAATTCATGGAGGCAGTTGTCAAATGTTGCCACTAAAACTACTCTAAAATTACTTTGCCAAATCATCTTTGTTTGTTTATTCAATAGCTACAAGGTGTTATATTATGTTTGCAAATCATGGCCTTCAGAGGAAATCTGCTACCACCACATAGGCTGCTCTTTCTCATTAGCAGCCAGGAATCTTTTATATGCACTTTCCCACAGACATGACGGCATCATTTTAGTGCCATAGCCAATTTGTGTTTTAATCAACAATAAAAATATTTTTAGCTTAAGCAGATTATGTTGACATTAAGTACTGACAAACTATGTCATTATTCTTGGATACTTTAAATTTTCTATTCTGTTATTTTCTTCTTGAATAATAACATATTTATTTACAAGTGTATGTATTATGAAAGATGTTCCTTTTCAAAGCAGTTGGTCAATGGATTAATCATTCCAATCTGTGGTCTACAACTGGTTCATCAAAGCCATGGTATGTCTGTCCTGTCTGTGGGACAGTGGATATAAAAGACCTTTTGCTGCTTATCCGAAAGAGTAGTCCATGTGGTAGTAACCAGATTCCTCTAAATACATATGTCTGAATGACCATATGATTGACGTCCAATAGCCAATGATAAGATAAAAATCAGTGTGCTCTAGAGGCATCGTTAAATAAA
>JAULBS010110327.1:0-15155 GCA_032355785.1 Symmetromphalus regularis | reverse complement strand
CACACACCAATTACATGTGTAGCTATTATTACACACACACACCAATTACATGTGTAGCTATTATTACACACACACACCAATTACATGTGTAGCTATTATTACACACACACACCAATTACATGTGTAGCTATTATTACACACACACACCAATTACATGTGTAGCTATTATTACACACACACACCAATTACATGTGTAGCTATTATTACACACACACACCAATTACATGTGTAGCTATTATTACACACACACACGAATTACATGTGTAGCTATTATTACACACACACACGAATTACATGTGTAGCTATTATTACGCACACACATGAATTACATGTGTAGCTATTATTACACACACACACCAATTACATGTGTAGCTATTATTACACACATACACCAATTACATGTGGAGCTATTATTAAGTTATTTTTTCTTCAGATTATTTTTTTTGTGTGCTATATTTGTTTTTAATTCACAGAGAATATGTTTTGAATGACAACAAGCAGGAATGAGAATTCTCCACGGATTCGTGGAATTCCGACTTTTAAATTGTTACGTAGTTTTCGTGAATGCTAGCCTGTGCTGAACGTAAGGCTAGTTTTTCAAAGCCCCACCTATACTGTATTTACTGAATAATCACTTGGAACTGTCGGTGAACACTGAAGAGTTCCAAAGAGTAATAAGGTGCCATCTGTATTAAATTATTTTTGCAGGGAATCTTGGTTTTCACTTTCAAACTTTTTTCACAATGCCATTATCATCCCTGAACATGGCTACAACATTATTTCAGCATTTGCTGACATTAATTTATCAAGCTACAGTACGAAATGAGTTGAGTTTATGATTGTCCAGTTCGTTTATTCTGACCTTTGACAGTTTAAACATTTTCCTTCCTTTGCTGATATTGTATATGTACTTGTGTTCTCAGGTTGCAGCTGATTGATAATTACAACACTGATGAAGATATATTTATCTTCTTGCTGTCCACCCGGGCAGGTGGTTTGGGAATTAACTTGACCGCTGCAAACGTGGTCATCCTACATGACATCGACTTCAACCCATACAATGACAAGCAGGCGGAGGATCGGTGTCATCGGCTTGGCCAAACCAGGTAATGTAAACTCTTTTCAAGTTCTAAATTCGTTACCTGGCATTCTTGCTGTTTTATCACATTTGACATGAAAATGTGAAATACAATAAAATCTAAAACTCTAAGAAAATATTAAGTTCAGCTGTGTCTTCCACTGGCTTGAAGAGGTTTGGTGATGCCCAGGGCCAACTCCTTGATTGTATGCCCCTGACACTCAAGTACAGGGCCTAATTATAATTTCATTGGAGCCCCCACTCCCAAAATGGATGCCCACTGGTGTCTTCTGCTTTAAAGACAATCAATGTAGGATTATCATAAATAAACAAATTATAATGAACACGGAGTGTAAAGTGGAATGGACCATTTTTGTGTTATAACACTAAAAATATTGAAGTAATGAACATTTCAGTTTTTAATTTTTTTTTTTTTTTAAATGCTAATTTAAAGTTGTAAAATAATCAGATTTAATTTGAAATGATATTTTTAAACCTAATGGAAGAGCTGTTTATAAAGATCACCATGTTCAACATTAGTATAAATGCAGATGACCAAATAAATTGTTAGGTCTACAGTGCAATGCTGTATGCAAAGTGATTGTCCTAAAATGAATCAAGTCGTCTTCATATAATTCAGTGATTTATCTGAAAACTTGACATCAAACAAGCATTTTATTTGGTTTTCTGTGTATATCTGTTTTTAATCCTACTCTTAAAATTCCATCTATGAAAGCCTTGACTAATTTTAACCAACATTCTCTTTCTGGATGTCTTCCATTTTATGCCTGTCATCAGGAAGGTGTCTGTTATCCGCTTTGTAACAAAGGACACAGTTGAAGAGGCAATGCACAGATGTGCGCTGGAGAAACTCAAGCTAGAGAAGGATGTCACAGCAAAAGATCTTGGTTTGTAGATTTAAATAGATAAATTTGTTTTTAATGCCACTCCCCATTCCCAAGAACAAAACATTAAATTGGCTTTTGGGATTCATACTATGGTAAATTTAAAACAGTACAAAAGATTTGTAGATTTAATCATCTGTATGAACTAGTGTTTTTTGTCTATGGTAAGAAAACATTGTATTCAGTCATCTTCATGTTATCTGTCAATTACGAAGAAAATAATTATTAATATAATGAAACAGTTAGCCTATAAAAATCATCCCAGTACAAACCTCCTTCCAGCAAATGGTCCACGACTGCTGTAACAAAGGCTATGGTATTTGTCTTCCTGTCTGAGGTGTACCTAAAAGATCCCTTGCTGCTAATCAGAAAGAGTAGCAGTTTGTCACTGATTTCTGTACTCATGTACAAATACTCTGTGTTTGACTCCTATATATATAATAACTGCTGATTAACCAATTGCTGAGGTATAATATAAACCATTAGAAAAGCATTCACCTGAGGTGGTTTGGTTATAAGATAGAAACCCTCAGTTGACTCATTCTTTGGGTTTATTCATTTCCAAACCTGTACCTTAAGACTGGTGTATCAAAATCTGTAGTATGTGCTTTCCTCTGTGTGGGAAAGTACATAGAAAGGATTCCGTGCTGCCAATAGAAAAAATAGCAGTTTCTTCTGAAGTCTGTGTGTAAGAATTACCAAATGTTTGACATCAACAGCCAGAGATTAATAGATCAATCTCCTCTAGTGGAATCTTTAAATAAGAAAACCTAACTTCAAACATTTCTTTTCCAACTCAAACCATTTCCAGTTTTTCTACAGCCAGTCATACTTTCTTTGTCCGAATATCTGATTTATCTCAAATATCAATATCAGTATTGATATATGATATATTAATGTTCATTATTTTGAAAGTTACAGTTTTTATTTCACAGCTAATGAAGAAGAAAGTGGCACAGATGTACTAACATTATTAAAGGAGGCATTTGGCAAATTCAAGAAGAACAGTTCACAATCTTGACGAACATCTTGCATAGGCATATAAGCTCTAATATTTCCGGTTAACTGTATTGTGATCTCTTGTGTAAAGTACAATCTAGATGTGTGAAGCACATCTATTTATTTACTTTCTACTGGACATAACAGCTCAGTGTTGAAGAGTATCATGCTTTGGAATATAATGTATCTTGTCAGTTGTGTTGTGATTTATTGTCTAATACAGTTTAGATATGTCAAGCACAACTTGTTTTTATTTTGTACAGTACTTAATTCAATGTACAGATTAAAATACAAAAATACTGCAGTGTATACAGAAACAAATCTGTTTTCTTTGTATTGGATTTAACTCATTGTACAGAATGATACACAAAAAAATAAACTTAAAATTTAGCACTTATGGAATCATGTCTGTGTTGTTTATATGGGACTTGACTCAGTGTACAGAATGGATTACAAACACATTGCTCATGGAGACATTTCTATTTATTTTGTATGAGACCTGACTCAATGTACAGAATGGAATACACAAACTGCAGTGCAAGTCTTATGTTGTATGGGACTTGACTGAGTGTACAGAATGGAATACAAAAACATTGGAGAAAGTTTATTTTCTTTTTGTGAAACTTAAAATCATAATCTGCAAAAAAACACATTAGTGCTAAAAGACATTGAAGAAGGCTTTATTAAATTTGTATGCCAGCTACATGTTACAAAGGACAGCCAACGATACACAGATACAGCGGGTTGTGAAATAAGTGCTAAACAAACTGGTTTTGTTTGTGGAATAACAAAAACATTTTGTTTCATCTAAATGAAAATTGGGTATATCAAAATCCTTTACTTGTGTAGTTTCTTGTTTCATTTTCATTTGAAAATCAGAATTATGATAACAGTTATTTAATTACTTTTATTATTAATAGATTATGGCTGAACTTCAAAAATCATGTTTTTGTTAAATGAAAAGTGTTTAAGCATTGTAAATGTGTATAAGTAATGCTTAAAAAAGAAAAACAAGTTTTGTATAAAAAAAAGAATTTTGTCTTTGATGTTTAGTTACAGCATGGGAAACAATTTTGGAAACTTCAGTTGGTATTATCGTTACAGAAGGAGGGTAAGAATTAAAAATATATATATATTCCTTAATGTTATTCACAATAGTCAATCATGTTTCTATCAGTACCTCTTATTCCCAAAATTAATATTATTTTAGAAATTAGAAAAGATTTCAATGTATTGAACATTGTATAGAATATGAAAATTAGAATTATTATGTTTAAATACATGTATTTATCATAATTATTCTCAAGACATATTTTATGCAATACATGTATATGGGATTGAGTAATCAACAATTTCATGACAATTTAAATTTATAATTCATTTTTTGGCCTTCATCACCATCCTACATGAGATATTTTTAAATTTAGACACACAAAGTGGTTGTCAGTTTTCTTTAGAAATACACATTGCCCCTTCTAGCATATCCATTTTTAGTTTCTTTTTCATTACATTCAATGGAATATTACTTTTGTTTGTTGATTGTTCTATATGTTAATTATCAATTAGATGCTAATTTGGAGAATATGCTGTGTGTCTGTATAAACCATGTTTAATGCTAAACTTGCAGTATTCATTGTTTTCATTGGTTCAGTCTGTAAAAGTCGTAGGTTGATGCTGTGCTAGGTGTGCAAGTCATATGTCATGTTTAGTGATCTCAACATCAAACACTTATATTTCAGCAGATTTTTAAAATGTGCCATAACTGCAAAGTTTAGTCAAAATTAACCAGTTTTATTTCTGTCTTCTGCAATATGCTATTATTCTTGTAAGCTCAGAGATAAAGAATTTTTGTTTTTTTTTATTAATAATTACATAGTTTTTATAGTCACTGATTGGCTGGCTTTAACAACATTATTAGTTTGTTTTCATTGTCAGTATACAAGTCTTTATGCCAGATGTTTTTTTTGTGACCCAGTCTAAATAACAGAACTTCTGAATCTGAGCAAAATGGAGATAATCTATACTCATTAACCATTGCCAAAATGGTGATATATGTATCTTGTTTTCTGGAAAGCATTTTGTTTCTCTTTCTTGGGAATTTCCTTTCATACAGTTACAGTTTGTTTGAAAGTTTCTGAGCAATAAGTATGTCATCATGGCATTTTTGTTTGTCTAGCATGCACGTACTGTTTAACATTGTGGTTATGTTTTATGTTTGACCAGTTAAAGAAATATTCATGGTTCTCAGCACTTTTTATTTTTAATTTATTTATTTAACGACCCCCCAGCACGAAAGTAAACATCAGCTATTGGGGGTCAACTATGGTTAATACAAACATTTATGAATTTTATTTTTATTTTATATATATTTGATATTTTATCATTTGAGGGTGGACTTTAATGACATGAAATACAAGAATATATTGTATTTTATTTGTAATATGATAACCACCAGTCATACAATGGGTGCTGTCCTCTCTAGGAAAGATCATATAAAAGATACCTGGCTGCTTATTGGAAAGAGTGGCCTATGTGGCAGTGGCAGGTTTCTTCTGAGAACCATGAGTCAGAAACGCTATGTTTTAAATATAATGACTGCTAAATAAACAATGTGCTTGGGTTTCATTAAATAGTCATTTCCTTTTTGATATAACAAAGAGCATGGCTGCGGATTTGAATGCACATTTAAACTAAAGAGCAATGAAAAACCTGAAAATGGTATTTAGAATAAAATTTAGCATAAAAACATTTTTATTAAACTTGCCAAATTTGTGCTTATTTTAATCTTGGGCATTAAGAATATGTCTTTAACTGGTGTTATATTTACTATGATAAACATGTACAAATATTAAAATAAATATTTCATTCACTACATTAATACATTCAAAGTAGGCGATGTAAATACTAGCCAAAAGCAAATATTCTGTCATTTATATCACAAAACTTTGTGAAATGACTGCTTTTTCTAGTCATCATATTTTGCCAATATTACTAGTGTGATTGCATGATAATAATGCATATCGACAAAATGTGAAGAAATATATTGGAAGGAATTTTATTAATGCTACATGTATGACAAACAGATACTGATCACATTAGCGCCCCCAACCCCCACAACATTATAATTGTAAATTATTTAAATATGAATCTCATACAATATTTAAAGATATAGGATTTTGAAAGTTAACACACTGATTGCTGACTAGAGAATACTCACAGACATGAGTATATCACATTTTGCCACTTTGAGTATACTCATAGTAAAGTCAGTGTTATACACCATATTCAGTTAAAGAGGCCAGCAATTGTGATAACTCATCAATAAGTATGCTGGCAATGGGGAAAAACAAATCAATGTAATGTAATTAAACATTGTCTAAAATTATTATAAATTTTTCTTCTCATAATTACATAACTGATTTGAAGTGTACTTATAGCAGCAAAGGAAAGAAATGTGCTGTATAGTGGTAAATCATTTATTAAGTTATGGCTGAAGTTAAAACTTATTTTTCTCATAACTGACACACCAGGTATTTGCTAACATTTGTTTTAATATCTCTGACTACCCTCCCCACCACCTTCAGTAATGATTAAAAAAAAACATCTTTGAATCGCTACCCTGTTCCAAAATGACTGCATCTGATCATGTATCTCAAAAAATACATGCCACACGGTGTATTCTTTTTTGAAATAAATTGTTTTGAAACTAAATCTTGGAAATCAGAAATATTGTCGTCATTTTTAAAGTTTGTTACATACAGTTAGTAGCAGTTTGATGTAAATACAGTAATCATATATATATTTCTGTAATGCTGGGCAGTTTGTGAACTTTTATCATTGAATGTCTATTGTGGCTACATGCATTTTGCCGTGTATATTAGAGGTACTTGAAATCCAAAGAATTTGAGTGAAGACAGCACATCATTGAAATGTAGTGACTAAATGAATCGAGAGTGATATTATAGTCAATAATTTAATATTTTAGTAATAAACTACACAAATAAACCACATACTTGTATTCTAATGGGCGAAAGAAATGATACCAAGGATAATTTAATGATAACTTTGAGGAACCACTCAACACTTTGAAAATAACAATATTTTTTTTGTATTTGCAAAGCAGATGTATAGTCAACATAAATGCCATAAATTAATTTTAGCAGCGATGAAAATAAAATCTACAGAAGTCTTAAACCAAATATCCAAAATATTTTATTCTTATTTTTGGTATTGTTTCTTTTGCCCATTTGTATATATATCGTTTGCTTCTTACAACATTATATTTTGTTTTATTCTGCTTTTTTATGATGAATGCCATTGCTACAAAAAATATATGGGATGATCTGTTTATGATATACTTGTATTTAATAATGTGTTAATAATTACTGTCAATCCATAAACAATGTTGTTTTGTCTTCTGAAATAATTTGGTAGTGAGATGTAGTTCAAATGGTAGCGAGTCAGCCTGTGAACCGGTCGATCATCAGATCGATCATTCTCAGTGGACCCATTTGTAGTTTGGGCTATTTTCTGTTCCAACCAGTGGTCCACAACTGGTTCATCAAAGGCCATGGTATGTACTGTCCTGTCTGTGGACAGTGCATATAAAAGACCCCTTGCTGTTTATCAGTAGCATATGTGGAACCAGTGACTTTCATCTAAATAAATATCAGAATGATCATATGATTGACATCCAATAGCTGATAATAAGATAAAAATCAATGTACTCTAGAGACATCGTTAAATAAAAGCAATTTTACTTTTTTGAAATAATTTTGAAATTCAAAATGGCTAAAATGACAGTCCTCATAAAAAACCCGTAAAAGTGTACAGAACTTTATTGTAGACATTTGTTTCCCTATATGTGTAGTTGTATTTGTTTATTACTAAAAGATGTTAAATTATTAGACACCCTGTAATATTTGTTTATAAAGGTGTTTTAACAGTAAGACATGTTTTGAATCATTCACCTATATCTAAAACATGTTTTATTTTAAAAAGGCTTATAAATATGGCTCTAAGTTTGTACATGAAATCAGAGTGAAGACCCTGAAAGGAATTTCTTAATGAATTGGGAGAGGTTTTTTATGTTGTAGTTGTAAATTAAGTGACAGTGTTGACTGAACTCGTAAATTCTTTGAATGAATTAAGAATGTTGGCTAAACCATTAAATTTCTCAATCAATCAGGAGTTTATGAATGAATCACGAGTGTTGACTAAACAAAAGTAAAAAATAAATCAAGGGTGTTAAATACTAAATTTCAGAAAGTATCGTGACTGTTGCCTAACGTAAGTTCTGAATGAAAACAAAATGTTGACAAATTACTGAATGAAACTGGAGTGTTTCAATGAAGACCTATACTCGATTTGTCAGTGACGATTCAACTTCGATTAACAGTTAAAACTTTAGATTTCAGCAGTTTTAAACAGTTTGAATTATAAATTGAAGTTGAGCTGTCACAGTAAAATTGGGCAGAATATCTGAATGGCTTTGTGAGAATTCTAAATTTGTGGATTTACCGATATGTTACAGAATGTGTAATGTTTTAAGGACCACAATTCTATGTGAAATAAAAATATTTTTCAGCTGGGTATTTGTATTTATTTGTATGATTAGTTCTAATTGAATGAATGTAATTAAGCATGTTACAAAACTGTTTTGCCCAACAAGTTATGTTTGAAAATTTGATATAAAGAGTAACCTATTATTATTTATAAGATTAAAAGAAGAAGAAGAAAAAAAAAATATATATATTTTTTAGGGTGTGTGAGTTTAACACGGATGGTATTCATTATTTTTTTTTTTTTTATTTTTTTTTTTTTATATATGTACTTTGAGCATATTAATTTTAGTGACAGTGTCAGAACCTGGAGGTTATTAGGTAGGTTGTCAGAAACACAAATAAATCTAGCAACTCTAACGTTCAAAATGCGCTAATTAGCACTTCATTTTTTAAAACGTATTTTGTTGATGTCAACATAAGTTACAAAATTACAAAGTAGTCTAAAAGAGATAACTATTTTACATAATGTAATGCTAATGAAATATAAATTATAATTATTGAAACATCAAAATTAATCTTCATAATCCCAATTTACGTGAAGTGATAACGCTAATTATCCTATTAATAATTTTACAAGTTTTTAAATTCCACTGTTTTACTACTAAGAAAAGTTAAAGAAACAAATGCAACTTCTACAAATAAATGACTGATAGTGGTCTAAGAGAGATCACTCTATTTTACATCTTCATGTCTAAAATAGTTAATACTATTATAGAGTTCTTTCCCATAGGCCACTGAGCAAAGAAACTGAAATTAAAACAAATAAATAATCTTTGATATTGCGTATTAGTATTACTGAAGAATCGAGAACAGAAGTTTGGTGGGAGTAGGTGCGTAATTGGGACGGTTTTTTTTGGTTCTAAAATATTGTTTTGCAAAAAAAAAAAAAAAGGAAGGAGAAAGATAAAATAGGGTGGGGGTGTTGCGGTATCCACCTTTACTTCCATCTCGGTTCCTATGAACCTGTTTTATGTCTTGTCTACTATTTAAATATACTGAATAATAATTCAGACACTTTTTCAAAACTAACTGAATATGAAACAAAACACATTTTCAATTTTGTTTTAATTTTCAATTTTGATGGTAACCACAAAACAGGTAATAACTCTTTAATGTAATCACACCAATAATAATTATGTCGCTAAACCGGATCCGGGTCTGTATTAACTGAATCTAGCTTTAGCGTTATGAACAAATACATAGCTGGTATAATCCGGGAGCCCAGAGAGATTTCATTAGCATTGCGAATACAAAAAGGTTTGAGGACTAAAGTATAATTATAGAAAAATGGTGTGGTACCTCAAAATGACTATTCTTATATTTAGTATCCTGTACCGGTTCTAGGGAGTTCCACCCAAAGTGTCCCCACTGGTTTCTTAAGTGTCCATTCCTGCAATTAATATTTAAGAACGCAATTCATTAGTGCTAAACCGCCCCGGTGGCGCAGTGGTTAAGTTATCAGTATCGTGGGATCAAATCTCTGTCGAGGCATGGGATTTTTAATCTCTATACCGGGTCCAACTCAGAGTGAGTCCTCCACAAGACTCAGTGGATAGGTGTTTACCACTTACACTGACCAGAGGTCCAAAACTGGTTTATCAAAAGCCGTGGTATATGCTATCCTGTCTGTCGGATAGTGCATATTAAAAATATGGATGAATAGGACTGGGGGAAATGGTTAATGTTCACGTCTTTCAACTCGGAAAATAATGGTAAAAAAAAAAATCAACAAAAGGAGTATCTAGTCCATTCTACATAGAAACGTTAGTGTCCACCAATGGTTAGTGACTTTAGCAACGATTAATTCAAATATTTTAAATTCGTTTGACAAAATAATGTTACCGTATTATAATTATTTATATTAATGAATAATTGGATGTATTTGGGAATCCATATTCATCTTGTGTTCCAATTACAATATTTTCCATTCCAGCTAATAGTTCACTACTGGCATATGAATGGTTATGGTACGTAATGTTGGGAATGTCGAAAAAACCTTATAAAATACTAGCTACTGCTAATGAAAATAGTAACCTATGTGGACTCAGTGGGTGTCTTCACCAAACAATGCATGTCAGAAATAATAATAATTAAAAAATAATAAAACGTAAAAACAACAACATAAATCCTTGTGCGGTTCCATAGTGGAGGGGGGCGCCACCGGCGCACGCCCCCCTAATTTTCGGGCACTGAACATTTTTCCTGTGTAAACCCTTCGGCGCTCGCAAGGTTGGTCTTGCCCTCCCTAGTTGGACCCCCCCCATTCACAATTGGAACCGCGCCTGAATTCTGTCCTTTTTCAGAAATGATGAAATCAGTAGTTTGACTGAACAGGATGTACCTAATCATTGATTTTCTGTAAGAGTGAGAAACCAGTGTAGAGTTGGTATATCACCTATCATAGTTTACGCACCTGTTATACGTTTTAGCTTTATAAAGTAAATACACGCTGTAAAGCAAAAACGTGTCAAATATAATTAGTTTTTCTGACATATCACGACTGCACGCGTGAATGAACATATGCATCACGTTTGATGTAGCATTTATGCTGTTCTAAAACTCCATACACTGAGATATTTCACCTTCCAGCCAGTGATTCGCGACTGATGAAACAAAACCGTGATATGTGCTGTCCTGTTTGTAGAAAGATTGTTATAACAGATTCCTTTGCAAATAATCGTTGTAATAACTTACGAGTCGTTATCGGTTTTCTTATGTAGACCCCATATACAAACGCACTGAAGATTACACAGTGAAATCAAAATAATGCTTCTCGTTTTTCTGTTTGAGAAGACAAACAAAGAGTGTTTGATTTATTATATATCTGAATGATCGTTTAGCATCACAGTAAAGGTGCACTCCAATACTTAAAAGTGAAATATATTGAATTTTACATATACATGTATTATTAATAAATAATAATAATAATTAATAATAATAATATTCGCACTCAAATTATAATGGTGTGGAACCATATTACGAAGGTTCTTCCACAGGGTGAATATAGCCCATAAGGTCATAATTGTGTGTTGTCATTGTATTAGTAGATTGCTTTAATCGATAGTAATTCGTAGTTTGAATTTAATTTATGTATACTCTGTAATTCAACATAAATAGTATTAGGAGGGCTGCCACCCACCTTACGTTGTATTTCATTATATTATGGAAGTATGTTTTCTTGTAGTAAATTGTTTTAATAGATGGTAACGTATTGTGTGGGTGTAACTGTGTGTCGCCAAGTGCAACTGTTAGGCTGCCCCTTTAAGACTAAAACGCTGACATTTTACATCCTCTTACTGTTAACGGAAAAGTTAATGCTTTGATTGATTGATTGAATAGTGGTTTAACGACCCCACCCCCCACCCCCCAACAAAAATAAACATGTGACAAGTAAATGCATACTAGGACATTTCTATTGGATTCTCTAATAGAATGCAAGGCGACAGCGGTTTCGTTAATATGTAGACCAATGTTATACAGTTACTATTACAATATTATGACAGACAGATACATGTACAGCTGATTAAACATTTTTTAATTAAATGTTTTTAAATTTAAAGACGCCTCTAGAGCACATTGCTTTTTATCTATTCTTCGGTTAATAGACGTCAATAATATGGTCATTCTGGCATATATTTAGAGGAAACCCGCTGCCGCCACATAGGTTACTCTTTCCGATAAGCATTAAGGTTTTTTAAATATGTACTGTCCTACAGACAGGACAGCACATACCACGGCCTTTGATGAAACAGTCGTGTACCACTAGTTGGAACGAAACATAGCCCAAACTGCAAATGGGTCCACTGAGAAGGATCGATCCAACGACCGACAGCTTCACAGGCGGACAGGCTACCGTTTGAGCTAGATCCCGCTCAGCTGATTAAACAGTGCTGTGCTGTTAAACAAACATTCACTTCTTTTTTATTAGCCACTAAATTAAGTTGAACAATATTGTTTGATGTGCTGTAGACAGTTGTCCAGAAAAAGTACTCGTTTTGTAGCATACTGTATTCAACATTATTTTACAAAGGATTGTTTGTTTCACAACACCCAAACATACTGTTTATTCAGTGGCTGTTATGTGTCAAATACTGGGCGTTTGCTATTCAGTCTTCTAGTGCTGACTTAATCGACCTTTTTAGAACTATACTGTGTAAACACTGTTTTAAATACCATATTATATGACTTACCTTTAATTCACAATAAATATTGTATATTTTAATGATGAAGATTGCTAAGAAAAAATGTATGCCATTTAACCCATAATTTAGCAATATCGAATTATGAATATATTTCATTTAAACTTTGCTTATTTTAATATTTGTAGTTGTTAGTTTCTTGTTTTGATTGTTTAAAGATATACTGTGTTTTGCGACTTATGGTCTTTAGATGAAACTCACATAGGCTACTCTTTAAGCACTTTCCCACAGACAGGACAACACATACCGTAACCTTTGATAAACCGTTGTGGACCGATGGTCGATGCAAGTAGTGTACACTTAACCAATGACGGTTGTGGAGCACTCAATCTGGTTTGGATTCAATATCGAGTTTTAAAATCCCATGCCTCGACTGAGATTTTATCCCAGTATCTACCAGTATCGATTTTAAAAATCCCATGCCTCGACTTAGATTTTATCCCAGTACCTACCAGTGTCGAGTTTTAAAAACGCATGCCTCGACTGAGATTTTATCTCAGTACCTACCAGTATCGAGTTTTAAAATCCCATGCCGACTGAGATTTTATCCCTGTACCTACCAGTATCGAGTTTAAAAATCCCATGCCTCAACTGAGATTTTAACTTTGTACCTACCAGTATCAAGTTTAAAAATCCCCTGCTAATCGACTGAGATTTTATCCCAGTACCTACCAGTATCGAGTTTTAAAATCCAATGCCTCGACTGAGATTTTTATCCCAGTACCTGCCAGCAGCGAGTCCGACAACTTAACCACTACACTACTACACTATTTTTATTAAACAAATAATATTTTGTCGGCTGAAATTTTATTAAGTCATGACTTAAAAAGGAAATCACAAACTCTTCTTTGTGTTGACAGTCAAGATGAAGTTGCTGAAAGAGAAATACATAAGAACATTAACACTATTAACATATGCCTATTATTATGATGTCCAATAATTTAATATTTGTTTTCGGTATAAAAAAATAAATAACCGATGGACGTCTGCATAAAAATAAGCATATTAAACTGCGTTATTGCTTTGGTGTGTTTTATTTGAAGAAGATTTTGTGTTGGACACCCTATAATATTTAGTTTAACTTTAAATTTCTCAAACTTATATCCAAATAAGATTCATCATACTGCATGTACCGTAAATGTTAATTAATAGACTAGTTTCACATCATTGAAAAAAAAAATCAATGCATACCAAAGACGAGATAAAAGAAAAAACTGCTGGAAAACAACAAATAATGTAATAAATAAATTAAAAATAAAATAAAACGAAGAACAAAACTGATAGGATTACAAATAAAAGACTAAAAACTCACATTGTTCTTCTGTTCCTCTTTACCTGTCATTTCTCGGAGATTCTTGAATATTTGTTCAAACTCAGCTGTGGTGATCGCGGAGTTTCCTAATAACGAACATAATTTGTTATTTAAATTATTGGACGCCCTATAATAGTATTACATCTTTAAAAATGTACTAAAGCTACGATGAAAAAGGTCATTTCATTTTAATTTTCACCCAATCTATACTTAACTAACAAAGTTCTTGAACATCTCGAGTGGACATGATTCTCTCCAACTCAGATTGGTCTAGAAGACCGTTCAAGTTTTTGTTTAACTCCACGATATCTGAAAGATATGAAATAAAACAAATTAATCAATGTAACAAATGTACTTGGGCCAAATTTTAAGATCCTACATAAGTCTAGTTTATTTCTCATCTGTCTTCTAACTCTAGCTGCTAAGCCACATTCAGAACACCATTCTAGTGGTAGCAAGATTCTAAGAAATCTAGAGATGAGTTTGAATTAGATAACACTAGTAGTAACAAGCCTCTAGATCAGTTCTTAATTGCATTTTGAGACGTGCATGAACACATGACAACGTGATTATCAGTGGTCCAGTAGTAGGACATCAGGCTCTCAAGATTATGGTTCAAAACCAGGCAGAGGCTGACTCACACTTGACTACGTGCTAAAAGTTCTAAATGTTTGACATTCAACAGCCGATGATTAATAAATCAAAAGGAAATATGACAAAATAGGATGAATTTTCTCCACATTGTTTTTTATAATTATACTTCTATATCCGAAAGCGGATACAACACAAATCATTAATTTATATGCCGTTGCAAACAAAGTTCTTGTTTGCATTAGTAAAGGGAACAAGGGCGGCTCAAACTTTTACACAACGTGTCAACAATACCAAATATTTCACATGCAATAGCTGATGATTAATAAAATCAGTGTGTTCTAATGGCGTCGTTAAACAACAACAACAACAACAACAACAACAACACACACACACACACATACACAATCCACACACACAATCCACAGACAATCCACACACACACACACACACACACACACACACACACACACACACACACACACACACACACACACACACACACAC
>JAULBS010110305.1:0-15157 GCA_032355785.1 Symmetromphalus regularis | reverse complement strand
ACACGAAACCCGCTGCTTTTCTATAAACAGCAAGGGATCTTTTATATGCTCTATCCCACAGACAGAATAGCACATACTACGGCCTTTTAAAAACCAGTTGTGGACCATTGGTCGGTGTAAGTGGCATACACCTAACCACTGAGCCTTGCGGTGATATAGCTCAGTGGTAGAATGTCTGGTTGAGGTGTGTTTAGTCGCCAGATCGATTCCTGTATGTGCACAATTTGGTTGTTTTTCTTTCCATCTAATGTTTTACACTTAATAACAATGAGTGAGGAGATTGTGTTATCCTGAGTTTAGGGAAATACTAGTAATATAAATGACTCTTTGCTATTAATAATACAAATTATCTTATGTTGCGGAAGCGTGTTATTATTATTATTATTATATTTTATTTATTTACCCCAATAATATAATTACGTTTGACAACCTAATAATAATAGCTGAAGAAAATATGTGCTTAGGGCGTTTTTAAATAAACGTTCATTTCCTTTTGAGAATCATTGACCAAAATATTCATTTGGTAAAATGCCAAACTTTGAAAACAAAATCTGATGATGTGAGTTTTGTTTAACGACACGACTACAAACTGAATTATTAATCATCGACTATTGAATGTCAAACATTTGATTATTTTGACACATAGTCAAGTGTGAGCCAGCTTCCAACGGGTTTTGAAACACTGTCATCAGCTTGAGAGTCCGACGTTCTACTGCTGGACCACCGAGGCTCACTATGATCATGTTAAAATTACATACAACATGTATGTTCGTAAGACAAGAAATTATATCCGATCGATACTGTTATTTTATCTCAGTGTAAAACTAATTTTCTACCTAGATATACTAGCGGAAAAAAGTAACTGCACATTTTGAACAATTATATGTTTGTTACTTTAGCCTTTGAAGGGATATGTTGGAAAACATATCAGCATTTCCCTCAAACCACTTCAAACTTTTACCCGAAATATTTGTTTCGTGTGGTTCAAATGTCACGAGGTCAACTGATGAAACTTGAAAACAGTTTTTTGGTCTGTAAAATATGAAATCATTTAGCGTGATAAGGTATCCATGTTATATATTAAAAAAAACTAAAACATTTTTAACAAATTAAGTTAACAATTGAAAATGTCACAGTTAACTTAAATTGAGCATCATATCGATTTTCAGAAGTGTGATTCCTAAAGTGACATTGTTGACGTAACATAACGTTTAACCGCTACCCTCGTAACAGTTTACATGCTAAAGAACCTATACCAATCACAATTACTCAAATATGAACTGCGTATCTCGCCTAGAACAGTGACAATAGCTTACAATCGTCCATCATATTCGCCATATTTGAACTTCACTGATTATATTTGCGATGAATGGGAACAAAGCGTATACAAAAAAAATTGCCAATGTCAACAAGCATGAACAAATTTCAGCCGTTTTTCATAGTGATAGGAAGCAATAACATATCGCATATTTACCATGTTATCTTCCAAGCCTGTACTAGTGCGGACGTGTGATTTAGGGGACGATACAGGGTATCCAGGTATCAGCAGTTGTATTGTGCTCAATATATCTAAATTTCTTTTCATTCCTAAATATCAGCTAGATGTAATGCATATTTAATTAAATGTACACCACTGGCAATGATGTAGTTACTTTTTTCCGTTAGTATATTTTTCTTTATAAAATAAAAAATTATGTATATTCAACCTTTACCAGGTGAGGGTAGTTATTATAGTGAACACAAATTAAAATAATGACATATTATCTACCATATTGATCAGTCAACTTTTTAGTTGTAAGATGAAAGAAAATCTCAATAAATTAATTTAAAATATGCAGACCAGTTTAAATTTTGTGGACGTTGAAAGTAGGTAATGTAAATTGTAAAGTAACACCAGTTTGAACTCAGTTTTCAAAGAATGTTAAACTGAAATGGCATTCATTACTATGGGAATGTATATGCCAGTCGGAAGAAAGATCCAGAACGTCAGCAGAATGTAGTAGACAGTTAAACCGCGCACGAATGCAAAATATATTACAAGTGCATCCCCAAATGAAAAGACAGCAAAACTCCCATACGATACGCCTGGGACAATAGTTATCTATTGACACTCGTTGAGTTATCTCTTTATATTACATTGTTTTACTTAATTAGTATTAGGAACAAGAAATTGCCTAAATAGGTCCACTGGAGGGCATCGCATTTCAGGAGGATGTACTAACTGTTGAGTTACGTTGTAAGGACTGCTAGTGCCGTAAACTATTTTACAGTCATTCATTAGCACACATCCTAATTATTTAAAAAAAAAAAAAAAAAAAAAAAAAAAATTATACTCTGAGTTGTGCAGAGATATGGTTTTGAACAATATAACAGAGATGTGATTCCATCTCCCCCACCCAGTAAAAAAAAACATAATTTTCAAATTTTGAACTTCCATTTTCATTCCTGCAATTTGTTTTCTGAAGTGAGAAGTAGTCCCATTCAGAGGAACCGTTGTACTATTTCTCGTTCCAGCCAGTGATCACGACTTGTGGTATATGCAGTGGTGTCTATGGGAAGCTGCATATAAAGGCGGTAACGGGTTTCTTCTGTGAACTATGTGTTACAATTACCGTGAGTTTGACACCTAATAGCCGCTAATTAAACAATATAATGAGGTACCAATAATATTATCAAATAGTGTTCTGTTCATCACAATGTCGTAATATGTCAAAACAAATTGTGTACGTTTTGATATCATTGATTTGTTTGTATATATGTTTGGTAAAAATGTATATATGTTCGGATAAATGTTTGAAGTAATCTTTGTGTGACCCCCAATAGCCAATGTTTACTTTTGTGCTCGTTAAATAAATAAAAATAAGGTCAAGAAAAGTTTGTTACTATACTGTAACATCGACGTCCAATAGCCGATAAGATAAAAATCAATGTGCTCTAGAGGCGTCATTAAATAAAACTACTGTACTGTATCATTTTAAGTAACACACGATAGAAGTAGTTAACTCAGTATAGATTCCAATATGTTCACTTACTAACGCCTTCAGAAGCATCTCATTTGATATTAAACGGTGATACAGTGGTCTTCAAGTGTTTAAATGTCAATCTCAATTCCAGCCTTACCTTTTCATTTCACCAAATTGTCTGTAAATTCTGAAACCATGTAAAACCAAAATGGTTTCCAGCACAATTACTATCACTTTCGCCAATTTAAAGAAATGGAAAACTGGATTTTACAAATTGGTCTTGTGTTGGAAAGTGCATATAAAATACAGCACGTTTGACACCTATGCTTCACGTCACCGGAAGTGAAATATCAAAACACCAGCGTTTTTCAGTTGAAAAATAAGTGCTAAAAGGACAAACAACTGCCTTTCAAACCTTTTGCAACGTGTGCTTGATACACAACAGTATTTCACTTCATATCTTTTTGGATTATATATGGTTGCTACGGTAACAACAATCGTAACTGAAAAGTGCAAAAAAAAACCCACAAAATACCCGGCTAAAAACGCATAAAAATAATTTTTTCCTCATACAAAATTTAATATTCAGTGTATCTTCTTGACATTCTGTATACAAGTTTGGCCTTTCGTTTAATTTCCAAAACCGTTTTCCTTTTTGTTGTAAAATCCCTTGAAGAAAAGTTATTGTTAAAAACGATGGTGCCAATCTGACTTGACGCGAAGTATAATAGCTGCTGAATAAACAATAGTTTCCTTTCTTCTTCTAGCCATAAAGATTTAAGAGATTTATATGATCTTGCTATAAAATAATCTAATAGTCACTATTGTCAAAAAAATATGAAACGTTTAGATGCCGAAAATATAAAAAAAAATAATAATAACACAATTAGTAACGACAACGTTTGCTTTAATGAAATTAGGAACTCTCGAAAGATACAGAATGTTTAAAAAAAGAAGAAAAACAAAAGAAAAGAAACAAAATAATAAAAGAAAACAGGACGCTTGATTCGTGTTGCTAACATATTTTCTTTTTGTTACATATATTTCGCTGGTTAAGAACCAAAAGGGTATACGTCTTAAGTTTGGCACTTACTGGTATTACTGAATGCTCCTAAGTGAGCTGCATGTGGTGCACAAAGGGTGTATGTAGGTGTCTGAAGTCATCCCACATTTATCTTGTAATCAAAAGATATTCCACATAAAACTTTGTTCTTGATGAGAAACAGTTTTTGGCCCTTTTTTGCATTATTTGCTACCCCAACTTACGTCTCTTCAATGTCTAGAAACCATAAGGAACCAGTTATCAAGACGTTTCATTTTCTAGGCATGACCTTTCCAGTACATGTTCTGGTAACATCCAATTCTAAAACATGTTATAAAAGCTTAATCGCTTGTGCGTTTTCTACAGAAATGTGTATTTCCAGACATGTTTGGAGATGATTTTTATTGTAATTTTCTTTGCATTTTTATTTGACTACGTTTTTTTGTAAAGGTCTGCTTTTCTGTGTAGGTGTAGGTATTCTAAAATATCTAAACTGTATATTAAACGCATAGTCCTATGGACCCTTGACCTAATTAATTTCCAAATAAATAATTAATTTTAAATATAAAAATTTGATTAGTCCATAGAAATACTTCAATCAACTACTTACATAACAACCGCATCTCGCTTAATATCAATATTTTAAAAATAATAATGAATTATGCTCACGGACAAATAAATCGAAAAAAAAGTTAGTTTTTTTCGCTGAAGGAGGTGTGACGTATATATTTCGAGTTACGTGAGGGGTATTCCCCAGTTAGCCGTTCTTTTGAAACGTCTGAATATTTTTGTAGCTGTAGAACATTTCTTGACATCTTGAGATTTGAAGAATTCAAATTTTTAAATGCGAAAAAAAATCGATCGAATCGGCATGGAATTCCCTATACCACGTTTCAGTTAAAACGTCTTGCGTGATATGAAAGCGATATGTAGTATCACATATTCATGTAAGTTTCATTCTTAATAAATATTTAGATCTCAAAGCTCCTTAAATTCCATGGGCCTTTAAAAACTAAAACACATTATCAAGACAGTATTCATACAACATCGTATTTGAGACATCGGCAATTTTGTATAATTATAGTTTATGAAACTTAAAAAAACCGTTATATTTATATGAATTTTTTTTGTGGGGCAATAAACGTTTTCTTTCTTCGAAAATACCACCCGCGACCTAAAACGCGCTCAACTTTTACGAATATTAATACAAATAACGTTAATACAAATACATAGATACTGTTTTAGAAGATGACCTTTGTCTTTGGGAATACATGGAGCTACTAAAGTTATTTTATTTCACCTAATCTCTTGAGGTACACCAACGTGCCGTTGCCAACATCTAATGTAAAATGTTTTCAATAACAGTTTTATCGTTTTGATTTTTACAATTTGATTAAGTACAGTAAAATCAATATAAGAAAAAGATTTTGAAAACATAATTTTGAAACATTCATAATATGTTTACAATTTAAAATATCGTTTTGAGTTGTTCTTATTGTTTGTCTTATTTTGTAACATACTGATGTTCAATTATTAAAATTTAAATCAAGTAAATAAATGATAAATCAATGTTTTTTGTGCTTGTTACAAATAGTTACGTAAAATCTTCACGTTTTACAAAACGTGTTGATGTGTTTTTTTTTATAAACAAAATGTGCTTTTTGCCGAATTTCGTAAAACTACTGCACGTGAATCGTAAAATTGTACTCCTCGATTTGTAAAACTAAACGACCACTTTCGTAAAATTCGGCAAAAGGCACATTAAAAAAAAACATCAACACATTTTATAAAACGTGAGGATTTTGCGAAATGCGCTGTTTTGAAGAAACTATTTATAACAGTGCTTTTGTGATTTTATTTTTATTTTTTAAACTACAAAAATCAACTTTTTTGTAATTTCTTGACAACATTCCATAAACATAAAACAATGAAAATACTTATTGTCAGTAATACCAGAGCCAAGCTGCCCAAACTACTTGCAAGTCAATGTTCACCAAACCGTTCCTCTGGGTGAAACAGATTCCTGACCGCTTGCTAGTTGGTTGGTTGTATTTATTTCCGTCCTTATATCAAATTAAGGTTCAAGCACGCTTTCCTGAACACACAACTAAATTTATTGAAATAAAGTTTCCAAAGTCCAGGACAGAGGTTACATTAGTAGGAGAGACGAAACCCGCACTGATGTGGCTGCTCTTATCGATAAGCAGCAAGGGACAGTACATACTACGACCTTTAATAAACCAGTTGTTGACCACTGGTTGGTGTAAGTGGTATATATCTACCCACTGAGCCTTGCAGAACACTCAATCTGGGTTGACATCCAGTAGCCGATAATTGATATTTAAATGTGCTCTGGTGGTTTTGTTGATGGAAATGCTGCCGCATTATTAGCTCAATCGTGGACTGAAAATGACTTTTTTAAATTTCCTGTCTAAATCAAGATGGACGTTATACCACGTTCCTCTATTATTATGTGCTATACATTATAGATAGCACTGGACTAAATCATATCCCATTGACGACCATTGTAACATTTCTCAATAAAAGTAATAGAAGAAACGTTTCAAACCACTGGACCAGTGTACAGACATATAGTGTGACGCCTGCCATTAACTATGATTCAAAGAAAATATACTGTCACATAGCATTTTAACGACTTACAGGGTGTTTTCATTAGACACACTCAGGTTCGAGCAAAATGTCACTTGCAATTTTGTTACAACCCCAGGTATCCATAAGTGCCAAGTAATAATTATTCTGCTAAAAAAAGATACTGAAATTACTGGGTATGTGACATAGTATTTACAAAATACCCACTGCCTCATATATCTACCAATCATAGTTGAGGTTTGACTCATTTCGAACTGTGACCCGCAACATTACGTGATTTGGTACGATGCAACCTATACGTGTAACGCATATGATATAGACACGTGATTGTAATTTTTGGGATGAAGAGTTATTTTTTTATATATTACAATAATACTATACCATTATTCGTCATAATTATATTGTACTAGTAAAGGGGAATTTTTTTAATGTGTCAATTGTCTATGGTCCATGGTCCAAATAACTCATATATAACAGGTTTGTTTCAACTATCAGTGATTATAAAAATAGAAAAGAAAAGTGTTTTTGTCAATTGCTGTTTATAGGATATAGACCTCGCGACATCTTGTTATGGTAAGGACGCTCATTTAATAATCTATAAACATGAAACACGATATTGTGTATCTTATGGAGCCTCTGTGTGTTTATTATATCCATCTGAGTCATTACCATAGCTTGGAGAATACATAACTCTCAAACCTGACTATTGTATTTTAGCGTGTGATGTTCAAACATACGAAAATAAATCGATGCTATGTAACGCCAGTTTAATTTGTTTCAATATTTTATCACCGGTTCTGGGTGAACTTAGTTTAACGTGCACGTCATGACGTTTTTGTATAATAAAGATATGCAGCATCGCATGATCTCTGTTCGTGAGGTGTTCGTATAATAAAGATATGTTGCTATGTGCTGTCCCTTTCTCATTGTCAACGTGTGAGTTATTATTAGCAATCATCCCACGGTGACGAATCCCAGAATTAGAATAGCTGACTATTGAACGAAATCCTAGTTCTCGAGCGATAAGCACTCATAAACCCCACGATCTATGCCTAATAATGAGATACATGAAAACTGTTATTATTATTTTTGGTTGACTTAAGATTTGAAACGAATGTCTTATTTCATAAATTCTCATAGTCATCAGTGTGCATGCAGTGAGCCTCTGTGGTCCAGCGGTAGAATGTCGGACTCTCAAGCTGATGAAAGTGGTTCAAAACACGCTGGAGGCTGGCTCACACTTGACTATGTGGTTTGTTGTTTTATTTGTAAAATTTATATTAAGATTGTGAAAAAGTGCATTCGCGCTTTATATTAAGATTTTGAAAAAGTGTCTTCGTGCTTTAAATTAACTTTTTGAAAAAGAGTTTTCGTGCGCTTAAGTTTGAAAATTTAGAAAATTCCGGAAAATAAATCCATTCATGTCGGTCGCCCTGTGGTCCACAACTTGTATATCAAAGGCCATGATATATTCTGTCCTGTGGGAAAATGCATAAAAAGATCCCTTGCTGCTAATTGGAAAGAGTAGCCTATGTGACGGTAGCGGTTTCCTCTAAAGACCACGGGCCACAGAATACCATATGTTCTACCCTTAATAGTCGTTGAACAAACAATATGATGGGGTTTCGTTAAACAAACAATACTTTCTTTCAGTGATTGTTAGTAAATGTTTAAATTTAAAGAAGAAGAAAACCACTTCAAATGTGACAACTCTATTAATTTATGTTTAAAATGAAATTCTAAAGGTATCTTGGAAAATGGGTACCATCTTGGATTTTCAGATGTCTCATTTATGTAAATATACATGCAGGAGAAGACAATGTATATTGAAGGGGTATACAAAGTGGCGATGAACTGTGTCTTGCGGAGATCGTCGACTGATCCTCAGAGTTTGGTGTTACGGCTGTGTGTCATAGATTTGAATTGCGCGCAAATTTTTAAAGTGTTCAATAATTCTCTAATCGGTCCCTTGTTAATACGAGAAAACTGTATCACGTTTAAAATTCTATTTATTCACGAATCACTGTCAAACCAGTTTATAATGTTTCCTACTATAGTCATGTATTTCATGAAGTTAAATCTGTATAAGCATAACGCGCGATTCATTGGCACACTGATCCGACACGAACCCGATATATGTCCGGTCAGCAAAACCATCGTTCACATGGTTATAACATTAGGATGTTCATTGGCGTCCGTTCTTCTCAGTGGACCCATTTACAGTTAGGTTTATATTCCGTTCCAACCTGTGGTCCACAACTGGTTCATCAACGGTCGTGGTATGTGCTGTCCTGTCTGTGGGAAAGTGCATATAAAAGACCCCTTGCTGCTTATCGGAAAGAGTAGTCTATGTTGCGGCAGCGGGTTTCCTCTAAATAAATATGATGTCCAATAGCCGATGGTAAGATAAAAATCAATATGCTCTAGAGGCATCGTTAAATAAAACAAACTTTACTTTGATCATGATAACATTTAATTATGTTTCCATTGACAAAATATACACAGATATCAGCATGTGTATGTTAATGTACAAGTTTAAATGATATAGGATACTTTAAAATATTTTAGCAATAAAACAGAAATATAATCACACCATTTAAAACCTCCAAAGATTTTAATGAAGTCTGCCTCTTTAGGCATTTTGAATTTTAAAAGTATTTCTACAAGCAAACCAAAATGACGAAGAAAAAGAACAGCGTTTCAGGAATGGCAACATATACACTAGATCATGTCATGTCGTTTATAGCGAATACATCAGCTGTCGTGCATAATGCGTATAACCATATACGCGTTAAAACATAAAAATAAAATAGGAACGATAATTCTTTTCAACAAATGCAACATAATATTTGATGTGATCGAGAACGATAAAATCAACTTTATAAACTGGTTAATTAATATAAAATACTATTTATATATTATGCTGTGGAAAATATTTTAAGAAATATGTTAGAGTAAAACAATTGATATTAGCTTATATAAGGCAAGCGATTTTATATTTGTTACTTTATGAAGTTATGGAGAATAATAATAATAATAATGAAAAAAAGAATAAGAAAGTAGCAGAAAAAGAAGAAGAATATAAAAACAAAAACAAAAATGTTGCTCTCTTTCAATTTTTACAAATGAGTATATAAACATCTATAAATGGATTTATGGATTTGATTGGCATTTTATGCAGATTGTAATAGAACTGTCCTTTGGGTAATATCCTAGCAATAGGGAAGACAATAGCATAGCATTAAGAAGTGGATAAATGTCAAAACATTATGTATTGGCAATTATTATATTACAAGAATTTAACGAATTTAAAACCCAGACACAAAAATAATGCGCCTCTGTACAATGTTATTTTTAAAGACAAGATTGTCAGGTTTTACGAAGACAATTAGATGATCATATTTTGTCAGAAGTAATACTATTATATTTCAAACTTGGCGTCTCTGCGTAGTAGTTTACATAAGATAAATATCATCTTTAAAGATTAGTTGACGTTTAGGAAAATCTGAAACTTTCCAGAAAAAAAGAAAAGTATAAAATACACCAAAAAGACCCAACAAAAAAAAAAAAAATAATAAAAAGGAAAAGAAAAATGGCAGGCTGGTTGGCAGACAGGCAGGCTGGCTGACAGGCAGGCTGGCTGACAGGCAGGCAAGCAGGCAGGCTGGCTGGCTGATTTATCTTTTTGGTTACTTCGAAAATACTTTCTTATTAATCGGTGAAAACTTTAAATATTTTTTATCTTGATTATGGACATTTTTTGTCACGCTACGTTGCTAGTATTGAATGCTTTTATTGTCCAATATAAAAATATTCTACAGTTTACTATATTCAGCCAAAATGTGATGCATACATTAACTCAACCATGCAAAGTAATAGTTTTTGTTATAGTATATCTTCAAACATAGAGTTAATTTATTGGTTTAATCTTTCTCACAAACTTTGGATGCCCCTTTTGTACAATTCAGTATATAGGAATCGATAAACTCTAACAATTTGGAAAAATATCCAATACATTTGGGTACGTGATTTGAAATAGAAAAAATATGTTTCCTGCCACGTTTTATGATTAGTAAATCCATGAATTTCAAGAACCTTTATACTTGTTGCTGATATTCATTAAATTTAATCCAAAATAGGAATCTCGCGCACATACCAACTTCTATAAACATTTCCACCATGTAAGTGTGTATTCAGTATTTCCTGGGTCGTCTTCAGAGGTATTCATATTTTCAGTGTACACTTCACTACATCCCTTTGAAATACCCAAAAATCAATAAAGTTAATTTCTATATTTTTAAATATTCTTATTCAGTTGCTGTAGCTGTTCGGATCCACAACAGTCTACACTTCCGATTTTCTATACCTCTCTAGGATTTGACTGGTTGTTGTAGGTAATTTCGTGCTTATGTCCAACTAAGGTTCAAGCACGCTGTCTTGGGTAAACAGTGAGCGGGATGTAGCTCAAATGGTAGAGTGTCCGTCTGTGAACCGGTCGGTCGTCGTATCGATCTTTCTCAGTGGACCCATCTGCAGTTTTGGTTATTTTCCGTTCCAACCAGTGGTCCACAACTGGTTCATCAAAGGCCGTGTGGTATGTGCTTTCCTGTCTGTAGGACGGGGCATATAAAAGTCCCCTTGCTGTTTATCGGAAAGAGTAGCCTATGTGGCGACAGCGTGTCAGAATGACCATATGATTGACGTCAAATAGCCGATGATGAAATAAAAATCAATGTGCTCTAGAGGCGTCGTTAAATAAAACAAACTTTACTTTTCTTGGATAAACAACTCATTTTCATGAGCTGTCTGTCCAGGACAGATGTTAGTATTAGTAGGAGGGAGGAAACCCGCTGCTGTCACACTAGGTAGCTTTTATGGGCACTATCCCACAAACAGGATACCCGATACCATGGCATCTGATAAAGCAGCTATGGCCAACTTGTCGGTGTAAGTGATATACACCTACCCACTGAGCCTTGCAGAACACTCACTCTGGGTTAGAGCCTATATAGAGAAAAAAAAATCCCATGCCTCGACTGAAATTCGATCCCAGTACCTACCAGCCGCGTGTCTGATAGCTTTCCGAGTGAAAAGCATAGCTTTATACATAGCATTATAAGGGGGAAACTTGGTTTAACTACTTTTAATCAGAGTGCAAATGAAACTGTTCTGTTTAGCCTATATTTGGATACGTATAAAAACAAAAGTCATTCTGAGATGGAAATGTCAGACACTATTGATTGAGAGAAATTACAGTCGGCGTTAAATAAAACAAACTTATTAGAGGTTAAAGAAAAGCGTTAACTCGAGCTCTACAACTCTATACGTTAATTATCAAGGCTGAACTTGAGTATGTTCCTGTTCGTTGAGGTGCAAACAGATAAGGGATTATGCACAATCTTTTCTATGGCGCAGTCCACATGGCCATACAAAATGCAGGTTTTTCTCATTACAGTTTAATAAATGTCATTTATAAGTACGGATTGTAATTTATAACTGGGTCGTCGGGTCGATCCTTCTCAGTGGACCCATTTGCAGTTTGGGCTATCTTCCGTTCCAACCAGTGGTCCACAACTAGTTCATCAAATACCGTGGTATGTGTTGTCCTGTCTGTGGGACGGTCATATAAAAGACTCCATGCTGCTTATCGGAAAGAGTAGCCTATGTGACAGCAGTGAGTTTACTCTAAATAAATATGTCAGAATGACCAAATGATTGACGTCCAATAGCCGATGATAAGATTAAAATCAATGTGCTCTAGAGGCGTCGTTAAATAAAACAAACTTGTTGAGTATATTCCTATTCGTTGAAGTGCAAATAGATAAGGGATTATGCGCAATCTTTTCTATGAACATAGTCATACAAAATGCTGTTTTGTTTTTTCTCATTGCAATTTACTAAATTCAGAAAAAGAGTAGGCCATTCAATAAGTACGTGTGACCGTAATTCATAGCTGATGTTTTAATATGTGATAGCCAAGACGCTAACTAAAGTCCTTTATTAAAACGGCAGTAGAATGTATTTTTGTTCTATTCATTATTGCCATTTAATTACGATTGTAATGCACTTTGTAATAGCTTGTTAAACTATCTTGACTTTAGTACATTTATTTTATGTTATTTCATTAAAGCTATGAAAAAAGTCAGTAATATTAAGACGAAACGTCGAGTTTTATCAAAATAATCTTACTTTTTTGTGTTGTTTTTATAGAAGTGGATCGTTTTACCTCAAAAACTTTTTGGTATAACTATTAAAGCTATCGTAAATCATGTACTGAAGAATACATCATGTTAAATGATGGCCATCTTTTCGTTCATCACCAAATAGCTAGCAAATGCTTTCTGAACTAGCTTTTTGCGCTTCATGTTAAAAACCAGTAAAGTCGTTACATATCGCTTAACTAGTCTTGAACGCAAGGTTACTTGTTAAGCTGGTTTAATGGAAAGCATTATACTTGTATGCGGCATCACGACTGTGTATAATTTAACAACACCGGTCAAAAGAAAATTTAAATGAGTAATAGAAAGAAGCACATATAACTGTGTATATAGTTAATGTCTTGAGCTGTTTTCAAGAGCATCAAGTGTATGATAAACGTTATGTTATAAAGTATTTTTGTTGTTTAACGGCATCACTAGATCACAATTAGTTATTAATCATAGGCTATGGGATATCAAACATTTGTTAACTATGACTTGTAGTCAGTGTGAGTTAGCCTCGGACAGGTTTTGAACCACAGTCTTCAGCTTGATAGTCCGATGCCCTATCGCTGGACCACTGAAGCTCACTGATAAAGGTTATGCGATCCTGGCTTCTTTAAGATGACCTTAATTATTACTTCTTTTTTTTTTAATAACACCACTAGAGCAGATTGAGTTACTAATCATCGGCTATTGGATGTCAAACATTTGGTAATTTTGACACGTAGTCAGGTGTGAGCCAGCCACCAATGAGTTTTTGACCTTCAGGACAGACGTCCATATTTTTCCAGTCTGCAGCAACAAACAAATATAGCATGATTATATTCAGAACGGTCGCATACCGCACGTTACACTTTTGATAATTAGGCATAAAAACGACTTTCCGTTGTGTGTTGTCTTTTTTAATAACATATCATTTAGGTCATCATGACTTTCAAAATAACGTTTGGATTATATCTTACGCAGATATCTTTTGAAAATGGTAATAGTTTTTCTTCTGAATTCAATTGCCCATTGGAGCGGAAATAGCGAATGGACGTAATTCAAATTAGTACGAGTCAACAGAGTCTGAAATGACGTAAAAGTGAAAACAACTTTACTTTGTGTGTCGTTTTTTCAATAAATATAATTTAGGTCACCATGACTGCCAAAATAACAATGATGTGGAACGGACGTATTTCAAATTATTACGAGACAAGTCTGGAATGATGTAAAAGTGAACACAACTTTGTTGTTTTTTCAATAAATATAATTCAGACGCGGATGCAGGATTTCTGAAAGGAAGAGTCCAAATGTGGATTTCCAAAAGTGATAAGTGAATCGAAATAGGGAAAAAAGGCAATTTTTACGTCCTTTCACTCGAAAATGGTTTCAAAAAATCGAGAAAAGGGGGTCCTGACCCCCTGGACCCCCCTGGGTACGCTACTGTAAATTAGGTCACCATGACATCTTATATAGATATGTTTCGAAAATGGAAATCGTTTTTTTTCTTTTGAATTCAGTTGCTTATTGAAGAAATGATGCGGAACGGACGTATTTAAAATTTGTATGGGTCAACTGTCTGGAATGACGTAAAAGTGAAAACAACTTTACTTTGTGTGTCTTTTTTTTTCAGTAATTATAATTTAGGTCAACATGACTTTCAAAATAACTAATTTTACCCATATATGTTTTGAAAATGGTAATCGTTTTTTCCTTTCAATTCATTTGCTCATTGAAGCAATGATAGGGAATGGACGTAATTCAAATTAGTTTGAGTCGACTGTCTGGAATAACGTAAACTATAATTCAGTTTTATATGCTCCATAACCAGTGTTGTGAGAAGTTTAATAAAATGTAATAAAAATAGACAGAACACGACGACCATATAGATTATACACTTTTAAAAAACATTTTATGTCGATATTGTAAATTGCGTGCGTAATGTGTAAACTTGTACACACATCAGTAATTCAATTTACATATAGACAAGAGTTACTGAATAAAACAACACGTTAAGAACAAGAATCGACGTATTTAGATATGGTAGACATCTCAGCCAAGGAATCGTGCTGTTTTAAGCAAACCTATCGGCTATTCAATCTCTTAGAAACTAGATAAATACGCAGATTAATTCATATTAATGCTTATTGTCTATAATATTACACTTTAACTTTCATTATGAGATGAAATTGATTAAATGTTGTTTTATCAATGATATGATATTGAAGAATTTCTATATATAGTCAAACCTATCTTAAGCAGCCTTCCAAGGGAGTGATTGATTGGTTGTATTTATTTTCATGCTTATATCCAATTAAGGTTCAAGCACGCTGTCCTGGGTACACAACTCAGGTTCCTGT
>JAULBS010110294.1:0-15157 GCA_032355785.1 Symmetromphalus regularis | reverse complement strand
CATTTAAAATCATGTTACTATTCTTGTACTATCTGGTATAAAATCAAAGTACATTTATCAAACAGTGATCACAAAAAACAGAAATACTCAATATATTAAGGAATTCTTTGACCATGTAACCTGAATGCTATAACAGATGCAAAAATAGTATAGGTTACACTTGCTTTGTGGTCATTTTATGATTATTTGATAAAAATGTTAAGATCTGCCATGGTTTTTGGAACTTTGGAAGAAAACAAATTAAGTTTTCTGCATTTTCTTATGCAATTAACCACACATTACAAAGAAAGCATATGCAATTAAAAGAAATTCTTTGTATGTATTTGCATACAAATGGTTCTGTGCTGCTGAATATTATGTAAATAACAGGAATATGCTATTATCAGGAATGCAATTAAGTGGACTTTACTGTAATATAATTATAGGTTGTATGTTTCCCTCTGTATTTTATGTTATAATGAACTGTAAATTACATAAAACAATATAATTATGGTTTGCAGGTTGCTCTCTGTATATTGTTTTATAATTAACTGTAAATTATTACATAATGTAATGCTGAGTTTCAGTTTGCTTTGTATATAATAATTATGTTGTGTTATAATTAGCTGTAAATTACATAATGTGATTATGGGTTGCAGGTTGCTCTCCGTATCCGTCCTATGAGTGAGGAGGAAATAGTGAGTGGAGCCAGTCCTATTGCTTACAAGGTGGAAAATAGCGTGAGTAAACCTTTATTATATAATACTTAAAATTAAAACATGTTATTTATGAAATTAATATTTCTAGATATTATCACAGGTAAAGGTTTCACATTCTGCTCATCCAGGTTCTGACTATGACCTGCTCCTCTAGGTCCTGATAATGACCTGCTCATCCATGTTCTGACAATCACCCGCTCATCCAGGTTCTGACTATGACCTGCTCCTCTAGGTCCTGATAATGACCTGCTCCTCCATGTTCTGACAATCACCTGCTCATCCAGGTTCTGACTATGACCTGCTCCTCTAGGTCCTGATAATGACCTGCTCCTCCATGTCCTGACAATCACCCGCTCATCCAGGTTCTGATCATGATATTCTGTTTCTGCAGGTTCTGACAATGACTTTTTGCTCTTTCATGTTCTTAAAATGACCTTTTGCTCCTCCAGGTTCTGACAATGACATTCTGCTCTTACAGGTTCTGACAATGACCTGCTCCTTTAGATTCTCACAATGGCATGCTTTTCCAGGTTCTGACTCTGCCACTATATTGCTAAACATATGTTTTTATAAAATTTAAAATAAATATGAAAAAGTTTGGGTCACACCAAATGTTTTGGGGAAAAAAGCTAATGTAATTTAGTTTTTTTTTATTTGGTTTAACACCCAATGACCAATTTTTCTTTCTTTTCTGGGACATCATTAAACATTTATTTCATTCTTGTTTGTGCTTTGTCATGCAAGAGGCTTACATACAGAAGTAGCATGTTTACACAACAAGCTGACGTTTACATAAGAGTTGTTATGATCAAGTATTGGTATACCATTATTTAAGTGTCATATTTCTTTTACTTTATGGATCTCTGCTTTTGATCGACCCATTCACAACGTGATAAAAAGGTTTTAAAATAGTGACTCGAGTGAAAGGATTTTATCGAATAGATCCATGTTTAGAACATTATTGATAGGGAGATGGAAGGTTTTGACAGAATAATGTCTATATAAGCTGACTAATCAACACTAGAAAAGGACTGGACGTATTAAATTACATGTGAAAATTGCAGATGTCAGGGAAGAGTAATGTCTGTTTAATGACACTTCAGTACTTTATTTAATCAAAAGCTATTATGATGGTGTTAATCATGTGGTATTTGTGGCACATGGTCAACTTAAGAATAATATACCGAACAGCAAAAGAAATGCAAATTTAATTTGCAATGTTTGATTGAATAACAGTTAACCACATATTTTGACATTGACTGTTTTGCTTACTGGAGGCATGTGCAGAAAAGCGTAAAGTGTGCGCAGCACAAATTTTATGGTTTTATGAATTTTTCATCTAATTTGATTAAGTTGGATTTGAACAAACATTTGTAATTATTTTGCTGTTCAGTATTGAATCTAACACCACTATCAAGTATATATATTTATAAGCAGCCCTTGAAATTTGTGGAGGCAGTCAGCGATGCCATTGTAAAAGCTGTAGTAAAATTGGTTTGCAGCAGCTTTGTACTGTCATCGCAAATATATAAATATACTATGCTAATTTTGTTAAAATTGCCACTGCAGTGCCACAGTAAAAGGATTTTGTGATGGCAATTAAATGCTGTTGCAACTACTAAATTGCAAGGTCTTACAATTGTTTTTTTTTTGTGAGGATTGATGTTTACATTTGCCCAAACGAAAACATTTTCTCATGTCTTTTGAAATGTCCTTACCTATACATAAAAAGATTTTTATTAATTCTTTTTCTTGACTGTTTATGACTACCACTGCAAAAAAAAAGGTTTGTCTATCCATTAACATTCATAACCATTGTGCCTACAAACATAGTTAATTATATTCATACGTGAGGCCCTATTATCAGTAAAACAAAGGCACTCGCCGGCTGCCATCTTGGTTTAGCAAACTCCCTACATGTAGTGATTCGATTGGTTACTAATATTCTCATTGGATCTAACATCAAGAGCAAGAACTTGTCTTGCCAGCATATACTGGCCCTAATGGTATAATGGTTATGCTACCGGACATTCAGCTGGTAGCTACTTGGATCATATCTCATCCAAGGCATGAGATTTTTCAATCTCTGTACTGGCTCCAACCCAGAATGAATACTCTGCAAGTCTTGATGGGTAGAGGTATACAACTTATACCAATCAGTGGTCCACACCAAGTTTATCAAAGATCATGGTTTGTGTATCCTCTGTGTAGGATAATGTATATAAAAAATCCCTTGCTGCTTATTGGTAAGAGTAGCCACATTAGTGTGGTGGCAGTGGCTTCAACTCGCTTACTAACACTGACCTCTGTCCTACCCAGACAGCACAGGAAGCCGAGCTGTGTGCCCAGGACTGTGTACTTGAATTTTGGTTGGATGTAAGTATGAGAGTAAGTACAACCAGCCAGTATCTGTTAGTTATTTGGTCATGAATGTACGATAGCATTTCTCAAGCTGGGGTGATTTGGCAATTTCACGGACATAATCAAATGTTCTCTAATACTTTCGTTATTACCTTGCTACATAACCCTATTATGTAAACTGTGTTGAGTGAAGCGTGTACCTGAACAGCCAATCATTGTTTATATTACAGTAATATTACACAATCACTCCAGAGTTAATAACAGAAGTGCTAAGTGTGACGGATACCACTAATACCCTATTGAAAAAGAGATATTAAAATCTGTCGCTATCGCAAACCGTGATGTGTTTTTAATACCGTAAATGATATCACTAATACAAATATTGAAATAGTGAAATTAAAATCTGTCACTATTCCAAACCGTGATGTGATTTTAATAAATGATGTCAATAATAACAGGTCCTTTGTCTGGTTTTGCAGCTCTGATACAGGTTATTCAAACACACTGCAATCAGGTAGATAGATATTTACCTGCATAGAGATTGGCTGGCAGATCTCAGCACTTCAAGCCAAGATCAGTTAGCCCCTACCATTGTCTCAGTTAGCCCCCGTCCCCACCCAATGTTCACTTGCTTCTGTTGTGCCTGCTTAGTTTTTAATTTCAAGAGTTTAGACTTTTTTTAATCTAGGGGTCAGATCAGATTTTTTATTTCAAGAGTTTAGATATTTAATTTTAAGAGTTTTGATTTAATTTCAGTAGCGTAAACTTTTAATTTTAAGAGCTTAGACATTTAATTTCAAGGGATTAGATTTTTAATTTTAGAACTTTTATTTTCAAGGACTTAGATTTTTTATTTCTAGAGCTTACATTTTTAATTTCAAGAGATTAAATTTTAAATTTTATCTTTAGACTTAATTTCATTGACTTTTAATTTTAAGGTCTTAGACATTTAATTTTAGGGAATTATTATTTTAATTTTTAAATATTAGACTTTTAATTCCAAGCATTTTTTTATTTCAAGAAATAAGTCTTTCTATTTCAAAGACTTAGCACTGTATGAGTACATGTTTCTCATCATTCATTAACCAATTTATCATAATTCAGGAAAAGAAAACTTTTGAATAGCAGAATGTTCGAGAAAGCTAGCTTTGTTCACTAAGTATACAGGACTTGCTAATAACCCGTGTGGACCACAGTCAGTCTAATGACATTGTGATCTGTCTCATGCATGTTTCATGGGCTTAAAGCAGTGGGATTAGCAGGTCCTTTGTCTAGTTTTGCAGCTCTGATACAGGTTATTCAAACACACTGCAACCAGGTAGATAGATATTTACCTGCATAGATACTCACTGCCAGATCAATAAGTACCATGTAGAGAAATACAGGGGTTGAACTTTTCTGAGATATAGTTTTATGATATGGTAATTTGGTTTAAGATATTTTACATGATAATTTAGAGGTATAAATGACCTGAAATAAATATGATATCCATGTTGTTTGGTTTGAGATGTTTGATATGATAATGAACTGTGTTGGTATAAAAATCAACTGAAATACTGATTTAAGATATTTGATGGGATAATGTGTGGGTCAAAATGCCCTAAAATATATTATAAATTATTGCACCCATTTATTATTAAGGCCATGGTGGCATAGTGGTTAAGTTGTCAGAATCATGGCTGGTAGATACCGGGATCAAATCTCAGTCGAGACATGGGATTATTAATCTCGATACCAGCTCCAACCCAGAGTGAGTGCTCCACAAAGGCTCAGTAGATAGATGTAAGGCACTTATACTAACCAGTGGTCCATAAATGGTTTATCAAAGGCTGTGGTATATCTGTCTGTTGAAAAGTACATATAAAATATCCCTTGCTGCTAATTGAAAAGAGTAGCCTATGTGGCAGTAGCAGGTTTCCTCTAAAAGATCATTAGTCACAAAACACCATGTCTGACACCTAAAAGCCACAGAATAAACAATGTGCTGGGGTGTCATTAAACAACCAAAACTTTCCTTTCCATTTATTATTAGATACGTTTTTAAAGTCAATGATAACTAACATTTTCATCTCCCTGTATTTTCCTTAAGAACTGATTACCAGCCATTTTAACTGTTTTCCGATTATCAGTGGCATGTAGAGGTTTGGTGATGCCCGGGGCCAAGTATGGGGTCAAATTTTAATTTCACTCTTTGGTTGGATGCCAGTATACATGTAGTTAGTTGGTCCTGAATGTAGGATAGCATTTCTGAGACTGGGGTGATTTGACAATTTAAAGGACAATCACAACATAATAAAATGTTCTCTAATACTTTCATTATTACCTTGCTACATAACCCTTTTATGTAAATTGTGTTGAGTGAAGTGTGTACCTGAACAGCGAATCATTGTTTATATTACAGTAATATTACACAATCAGCCCAAAGTATGTTCTCAATTACCCCAGAGTTAATAACATAAGTGCTAAGAGTGACGGATATCTGATAAAAAAAACACCCACCTCTAATACTATTTAAAAAGTGATATTAAAATCTGTCGTAATTGCTAATGAGTTAGCAGACACTGTCCTTATTTTGATGGCTATATGTGACTATTGTAAAATTGATTTATATGACACATAACATATATACAAGTAGGGAAGCAACGATATACCGGTATACCAATATATTGCAATACTTGCCGAGCACGATACACACCACGATATGGTATCACAATATATCTATCTAACGAGTATCCATTTAATTCTTATAAAACCTATCACTTTGACATTAAGTTGTAAAAATAAAAGTTAAACTTAATTAAAACATATAAATCATATTATTCTCTTTTTTCATCAGAAATTGGTACAGGTGTGCCTGCCTGAGATATGTTTAGTAATTAATATGATAGTATCAAAATATGATTTTATCATATATTGGTAATTAATCAAAGTATATCGCAGTATGTATTGCAATATGGGTTTGCTGTATCGGAGTATGTCACAATACAGTTTTAGCCGTATCATTGCACACCTATATACCAGTACATGTATACTTATGGTACGTGGCTATATTTTCCTGTGAGTGCACAGGTTTAATTAGGTACATACATAAAATATTTAGACGTATCATGTTTACTGTCCTTTTCTCAGTGTAATTAGTTTGCCATTACTGCTACAATGTGGCTTCGATTACACTAATTATGTTTGTACTACAGCTTTCCTTGATAGCTTTGGATTAATTCCAACTTTGTTTTAATCACAAAATCACAGTTTGTTTAACAAAAGGAACAAGGGTGGTTCAAGGGAGGGGTATAAAGTATGTCCCCTCCACCTACTTAACTTTATTGTTTTGTCAGTTTCATTTCTACTTTGTTTTAATCAGACAATCATATTTATAGACCATGATTTGTTTCTGAAAAGGAGCTTAGAACATCAAAGGATCGGTTATATTCCCAAACTTTTGTATGAGTGTATAACCGGTTACTTTGGGGCTATTTTCCATTCCAACCGTGGTCCACAACTGGTTTATCAAAGTCTGTGATATGTGCTGTCCTGTCTATGGGGCAGAGCATATAAAAGACTCTTGCTGCTTATTGGAAAGAGTAGGCTATGTGGCAGCAGCAGGTTTCCTCTAAATAAATGTCAGAAAGACCATATGATTGATGTTCAACAGCCAATAATAAGATTAAAATCAGTGTGCTCTAGAGGCATCATTAAATAAAACAAACTTTGTTTTATCGTACCGACATGTTTTACCACACTGGAGGTGACTTTCGCTATTAATTTTTAAAAACTATTAACCATCCATTTGAACATTTTAAATTATTTATTGACATTATCTCATTAATTCACACCTCTACACATTTTACACTTGGCAGCCAACAGAAACGTGAAAATCATTTCCATTAAATCCCATAGACTTATTGTTCTCAATTGTCCTTTTGTTTTGCTTTGTCATCCTCGTGATCAGACAGATAAGATAATGCATCCACAAAAACCTATGTTGCATCAAATTTCCTCCAAGGAATCTATTTTTTTGTGATTCTTCTATGTAGATGGAACAAAAGAAACTTTAATCATGTTGTGGCCAAACATGTCATTGCCAAATGGCAAATCGATGCTTTGTGTGATAAAAAGGTCTTTGGGATCAATTTAATTTCCTGTACTGTCATTTAATAGAGAGTATATTCATTAAATAGACATTTCATTTGACTCACTTTATTTTATTTTTTCTTTGCAATTCGTTGTACACTTTGTCATTTATTTTAATTATAATATTGATTGGTAACTATGGAAAGAAATATTTGTGAAACTGAAAACAAAAGGTTATCGTGACGGAACATATAAGATAATCAGCAAATTATTTATAATGAAAGAAAAGATATTTTTATATTTTGATGCTTGTACCGATAAGAAAAAAAGAAATGTTTTTGAAGATGAAACATGGGAGTTAACATTATACTTTGTAAGACCACTCTTTTTTATTTTTTTTCTGGTTATGGATTCATCAATGTGTATTTGAGGTGAAATAAAATAAAAATAAAATTCCGGTTTGGTCATTTTATTTAATTTTTTCCATGGACCACATAAGAACCAATAATGTTTACAGGATTGCAGAAAAAAATGAAAATTTAATTTAGGTAATTTACATAATTTTTTATGATTTTGTCAAATAATCTTGTTCCCAAAGGCCTGTTTAAATAGAGAATATCTGTTATAAGCTAATGAAGTATGTTGCATGCATGGAACTGGACCAATCTTTCATTTTCTACAAGTCATAACAATTAATAACAATTAAATTTTTTATTCCATCTAACAACCTGAGAAACATACTTTAAAAATGTGTAAATCAAAAAATTTAAAAAGTGTGGTTTAATTTACCGAAAGTTTGTTTCTAGGGTGTAAACAATATTAAATGTATGCAAACCTTGTAGACTGTTGATAACAATTTGCAAATTAAACAGTCTAATGTGAATAACCATTAGGCCAGTGTGTTAAGATAACAGACCACTTTGCAAATATATTAGACCAATGTGCAAATTTAGAAATCTAACAGATCTTTATGACATTTTTTTTTTTTTTAAATAATATCAAATATAGTTATATTTAAAAAAACTGATCAATACTTTTGGTGGATGGTTGTTGGGCAGTATTAAAAAAGCACAAGTATAAAACAGAATCTCAAATGACAAACAATAAATCCCACTGATGACTGATTCTATTGATCACCAATCTGAAAGTGGGGTCAAAGGGCAGAATCAGTAATACATGTGCACATGTGGAATTAAACCTTTTTATGTTGGCCATACTGAAAGTTCAGTTTCATTCAGATTTGGAGAATTTGTAGAAAATGTTTCACTTAATTCCATTGACACAAACAAACATTACCACAAGGTCTAGCCTGAATCTCTGATGTTACAAAGCTCTTATTTACTTGTATGTATGTTTGTTTTATTAATGCTACCACTAGAACATATTGATTTATCAATCACTGGCTGTTGGATGTCAAACATTAGGAAAATTTGAAATGTAGTCAAGTGTGAGCTAGCATCTGCTGGGGTTTGAATCATTGTCTTCAGCTTGAGAGTCCAGTCCAACAAGGCAACTGAGGCTCTAGGTGTTAATGGCTTGTCAGAAACAATTAACAGCTAATAACAGTTTTTTGCTGCCAGAAATCTGGGCTACACCAGAAAACTGTGTAATTATAAAATTGTAATTCTATAATTTTTAATAACGTATCATCACAAACAAAATAATTCTTACTTGCTTGTGTGTTTCCCCACCTGCCCACCCCTACCACCAAAATTATCTTATCAATGACGTCATTTTGCTTTGGTACTTGTTATAAATGGTGAAAGTGAATTAGTGTCTAAAAGGGAGTGTTTTGTTGGCGTTTGCAGGGAGATAGTTGTATACAAAAGATTAACATTAATCATGTGTCTGTGTGGTTGTCGTGCTTGGTATTTATCTTCTTATATATCAGCTACTGAATAATTGATTTGCGATACAAATACTTCACTGAGCCGTACAGGATTCATGTTTGTTTAACAACAACCCGTGGGGCACTGAGATAAATACTAACACAGAGCCGGTAGAAATCATTACAGATGAGTAAAATTTAAATAATGCGAGTCAATACATTTCTTCAATACATGTAAATATTTTTTTTTAAATTTAACAATGCCTCTAGAACACAATGATTTTTATCTTATCATCAGCTATTGGACGTCAATCATATGGTCATTCTGACATTTATTTAAAGGAAACCTGCTGATGCCACATAGGTTACACTTTCCAATTAGCAAGGGGTCTTTTATATCCACCATCCCACAGACAGGACAACACATACCATGGCCTTTGATGAACCAGTTGTGTGTATATATATTTAAAACAAATCCTCACATTTTTTTCTATTTATATATTTTTTAATCCACATATTTCTTTTGATTTCAATTTGTTTATTGTAATTTTGTGCATTACATAATTAATGATACTACCAAGGTTGGTTATGTTAGGCATGTGTATAATGGCGTGTTTTGGGGCTTAACAACACTCCAGGGAAGCTCTGGAATAAGTACTTACATAGGGCTTAATAACACCCCAGGTGGCCTCTGAGGTAAATACAATGTACTTACATGGGGCTTAACAACAGCCTAGGCGAGGTCTGAGGTCTTTTGTAGACCATGTGTCACAAATACGTGATGATTTTGGTACCTAATAGTCACTGGTTAATACAATATTGTGCAGTGTCATTAAACCATCTTTTCCATTTTTATTAATATATATAATTACAGACAATTAATATATATAAAAAAAACATGTTTTTGTAATTGGTTATTCTTATTTTTCCTGTACCATATTTTCTCTTTTAATTATAGTTTGACCCTCAATAGTCGATATTTATCTTTCTGTTGGGGGTCATTTAACCAACATTCATTATTCGTTATTATTTTTCCCCCTTTTTTATTAGTACTTTTAGTATTATATAATAATAATTACAAATAATTAACAGATGAAAAAATCTTTTCATTTCAACTGGTTACTGTTAGCTTTCCGTTCCATTTTTATTAGTACCATTTAATTAATAGATGAAACAAATAATTTATTTGAATACCCATATTTAATATCCATTATTTCGTTTCCTATAAAAAAATATAAAAAAATAGATGTGTACTGTCAGTTTTCTTTTTTATGATTAAAAGAGGTCTTTTATTGTACTGTCCCATAGACAGGACAGCATATACCATGGCCTTTGATGAACCAGTTATGGACCACTTGTTGGAATGGAAAATAGCCGAATCTGCAAAAGGGTTTACTGAGAAAGACTGATCCGATGACTGAATGCTTCACTAATTAATGGATGAAATAAATAATTTGTTTGAATACCCATATTTTTTATCCATTATTTTGTTTCCTTTAAAAAATTCCCATAATATAAATGTGTACTGTCAGTTTTCTTTTTATGATTAATGAAGGAACACACTTTTGGTTTTCTGTTTGTGATTAATGTGTGTGGTGAGACTAGTTCTCCAGATGAACAATTGATTATTCTGACAGCTATGGCATTGAGTGTGTCAGAGTGGACAGACTTCAAATTACGCATATGTCAAATATACAAGAAGATCAAAGAAAGATCTAAGTTATGGTTATCTGAACACCTGTGTTAATCCCATCAGCTCACCTGGTTACCAAGGTGAAAATTGATTATGAATTTATTTTTTTCCTGTTAAAAGGAAACTCATTTATGAGGATATTTTTCATATATATATATATATATAGCTTAAATGAAGGCTTAATTTGTTTATATGTAATCAGAAAGTATAGAGAGTTTTTTTTTTTCTTCCTTATATTTAATGAAAAAGGTATTGAATTATTGATGGCATGATGTATTTTTAATTCTTTATTATTATCTTTTTTTTAATGTTTGAAAAGAACTAATGGGATGCTTTTATTCAATTTGATACATTCCATTAAGTCTTAGATAGTTTTCGATTTTTTTTTTTTTTTCTGTCCTGCTCTACCAAAGTCTTTGATGCTGATTTTTTTTTGTTTTGTATAACAACATCACTAAGCACATTGATCTATTAATCATCTGTTATTAAATGTGAAACATTTGCAAATTGTTACATGTAAAAAAGTAAAATAAAGTTTGTTTTATTTAACGACATCTCTAGAGCACATTGATTTTTTATCTTATCATCGGCTATTGGACGTCAATCATATGGTCATTCTGAAATGTTTATTTAGAGGAAACACACTGCCAACAGCAGCAAGGGGTCTTTTATATGCTCCGTCCCACAGACAAGACAACACATACCACGGTATTTGATTAATGAGTTGTGGACCACTGGTTGGAACAGAAAATAGCTCAAACTGCATTTGGGTCCTCTGAGAAGGATCGATCCAACAACCGACAACTTCACTTCCAACAACACACTATTGTTTGAGCTACATCCCACTCCATTTTTTGTTCAGCATATTCTTTAACTTTATGTACTCCTTTCTTTTGTATCTGTTCTGAGAATCATTCTGTTGTATAAAAAATTCTGGTCTTTTGTATGTTTGATAATTTTCTTTACACAGTGATTTTCCATTGATGTGAAAAATATTGCAGCCATTGTATTTCAGTACATGCATAGATATCTCTATATCTACATGTGTATGTAATTATATGATATAAAAAAAATTCAAATTTTTGTGGCAGTGCTTTACTTTGCATTGGCCATTTTGACTTGAAGTTGTAATTGTATTATCAACGTAATTATTTGACTTGAATTTGTAATTGTATTATCAATGTAATTATTTGATATAAAATAAAAATATTAATTAGATATTTTGTAACCATGCTTTACTTTGCATTGAAAGTTATGATTTGAATTGTTTCTGTGTATCGAAATAATTGATATAAAAAGTATTAGATATTTTGTGATAATACTTTACCTTGTCTCGGCCATTATGACTTGAACTGTCTTTGCATATCTCTAATCATTTAATATTTTGTAAGAATACTTTACCTTGTATTGGCCATTATGACTTGAACCATCTCTGCATATATCTGTAATCATTAGATATTTTGTAGAAAGGCTTTACCTGGTCTTGGCAGTTGTGATTGCCTTTATAATTCTCTGCAGTCATTTGATATAAGAAATTGACATTTTTTGTAACTGTGATTCACAATGTTGTTTCTTTGATGCTTTGGAATGCTTCATTATATCTCTGCAATCATTTGATATAAAAAAATTGACATTTTTTGTAACTGTGATTCACAATGCTGATTCAATGATGTTTTGAATTGCTTCATTATATCTCTGCAATCATTTGATATTAAAACATTAACATTTTTTGTAACTGTGATTCACAATGCTCATTCAATGATGTTTTGAATTGCTTCATTATATCTCTGCAACCATTTGGTATAAAACCACTACCGGGTATTTGGTATTTTTCAACAATTGCACACTTTGTCATTTGATATAAACAAAACTGACTTGTTTAAACTTGGTTCATAATGCTGATTCACTGATGCTTAGAACTGCTTCTTTATATCTCTGCAATAACTTGGTATAAAAAAAACCTAACATTTCATAACTGTGGTTTACAATTCTATTTCACTGATGCTTAGAACTGCTTCTTTATTCATTTGATAAAAAAAAAAACTGACATTTTTAACTGTAGTTCACAATGCTGACTCAGTCATGCTTAGAATTGCTTCTTTATATCTCTGCAATAACTTGGTATAAAAAAAAACTAACGTTTAATAACTGTGGTTTACAATTCTATTTCACTGATGCTTAGAACTGCTTCTTTATTCATTTGATATACAAAAAACTGACATTTTTTAACTAGTTCACAATGCTGATTCAGTCATGCTTAGAATTGCTTCTTTATATCTCTGCAATCATTTGGTATAAAAAAAACTAACGTTTCATAATGGTGGTTTACAATTCTTTTTCATTGATGCTTAGAATTGCTTCTTTATTCATTTGATATAAAAAAAACTGACATTTTTTAACTGTAGTTCACAATGCTGATTCAATGATGCTTAGAATTGCTTCTTTATATCTCTGCAATCATTTGGTATAAAAACACTATTTGGTATTTTACAACAATTGCCTACTTTGTCATGTTTCTTATGGTTTGATCTAGTTTTGACAAGTCAGTAAAAAGCGTTGATGACGTGATACACAATACAGACAGGATAACAACAATTATTTCTGTGCTTCACTTATTCAGTTAATATGAACGTAACGGTCCCCAATCATGTCTATAATGCATGGTTTTTAAAGTATGACTGACCTTTTATGGTTGTCTTTTTCTCAGAATAACAATGTACAAGGAAGAAACTCCTCTGTTATCCACTTCAAGTTAAACTGTTAAAGTGACTGAGAAAGTTGGATATACCGTATATTCCCTTTTTAATGCCCCCAAGGCGCATTACATTTTGAAATTTGGAGTTTATTTATTGAGTTTAGGATAGTTTGAAATTATGTTTTACTGTCAAATATTTTGTGCAATACAGATTACTAGTGTGTGCATTCTTTGCATGCTTTTGATACTATGGTACAATCATGCTTTTATGGTGAAGTATGTCATTTGTATTTTCCAAAATGGCCGGGGTGTGTGTGTTAATTAGGAAGGGGACATTAAATAGGGAATATACAGTAATTCAATGGCAGAGTGTTTGACTCACACTTGATAGCTCAGCAGACTGATCTCACTGGATTCATTAGGCAGTTTCTTGTTCCAGACAGTGGTCCATAACTAGTACTTCAAAATGTTGTGAAGTTGGACATATATAATCATTTGATTTCATTTTCCCGGCTTCGATGTAATGTACCCAAACATACATGTGAATTAACAATCAGTAGTCCACAACTGCTTTATTGAAAACCATTGTATTTATTACTATCTGTGGGATAGTGCATATAAAAGATCCTTAACTGCTTGTCGATAAGAATAGCCACATTAGTGTGGTGGTAGTGGGCTTTGTCTCTTATCTAAAACTAACCTCTGTCCCGGATAGACAGCACTGGAAGCTGAGCTGTGTGTCCAAGACAGAACCTTAATTGGAGGTAAGCATGAAAATAAGTACAGCGTATGAACCAAGTGAATAATTGCTTCCCAGTAATTACTCGCAGCACGAACAAAGAAAACAAGGAAAGCTGATAGCAGCCTATTTTGAAAGGTTTTCTGTAAAAGAAACCATAAAAGTTGCAGAAGAACACTGACCTGGTTTAATTCTGAAATGTAGGTAAATTGCTGTTCAGACATTTTCATTCCATGAGATGACACAAAATTATAAATATATGACCATAAATCATGAAAAGGTTTCTGTTGTAAATCTTAAAATTAATGTGAGCAAAACAATTAAAGCAAAAAATACAACACCTACATAAACACAATAATTAACTTATGCATTTTAATTTGTAAATTTTTAATTTAATGTTTAAATATTTTATACAGACCCTTAGGGACAACTTTGGGAGTTGTTGGGTGGGAGGGGACACTGATGGATTGGGTATAAATTCTATATCAGATTTTGGTTGTACTGGAAAACATTAATGTGTAAAAAAAAAAAAGGCTCGAAAGTGGGAGAGGGAGGGGTCACATGCCTGTTTTAGTATTGTTATTTTTTTTAATGATACTACTAGAACACATTTATATATTAATCATCGGCTATTGATGTCAAACATTTGGTAATTTTGACACATTGTCACAGTGAGTCAGTTTCCAGCTGGTCACTCTAATTTTGCTAGCAGTGTTGTAAGAAAATGAACAAGCAAAACGCATTAATAAAAATATGCATTCAAGTAGAGGCCTATTATGAGATGCAGGATCTAGTACTTCGGTAGAGTGTTCACCAGAGGTGCTTATTGACTGTAACACAGTATCTGTTATAATATACATGGCTGTATTATGCTGTGAATTATGGTAATCATATGAAGTCACTGATCGGGGAGACAGTGCCTTCGGTAGAGTGTTCACCAGAGGTGCTTATTGACTGTAACATAGTATCTGTTATAATGTACATGGTTGTATTACGCTGTGAATTATGGTAATCATATGAAGTCACTGATCGGGGAGACAGTGCCTTCGGTAGAGTGTTCACCAGAGGTGCT
>JAULBS010110283.1:0-15157 GCA_032355785.1 Symmetromphalus regularis | reverse complement strand
CGTGAAAATATGAGTTTTAACACATCACTCGTTGACATAAAAATTGTATTCAACAAAAACCATGAAATAGCCTCTATATATCTATATATATAGAATTAAAATCAACTGAAATAGGTAAATTTTAATATGATGAGTCTGTGTTACATTATTATTATGGAGAAACCTATTTACAGTTTGTAAATATTGTCCATTTTAAGGCAGCAACATTTGTTTTAGTTTTTTTTAATAATCTATACATTTTATATTTTTAGCTGAGCGGTACTGTTGTCTACTGGAAAAAGAGAATGGTGTGGAACTACTAAAAACTCTTGTCAAAGATCCTCGACCATACACAGAAATCAAACATTTAGCTAAGCAGTTACTGATGCAGGTAAAGGGAAACTCGACAACTGAGATTGAAATGTGCATGGAAGTCAACTGTGATGACCATGTGAATGCCAACATTGACTCTGGTGTAGGTGCAGTATGTGATAACGTAGACAATGAAGATGCTGCTGGTGATAGACTAAGAGCAGTGGTTGTCTGTGATAGAGACTGCGACAACTGCGATCATGATCTTGTAGAACAAGGGCTGTGTGATGGCAGGGGAGACAATGTGGACAATAAAGTTTTCGTTCTTGAGGCAGATGATAGAGATGAGGATCCTGATCATGAAGATTATTTGTGAAGGTTCTCATTATCTTGTGATTTTAATAAATGGCTACAAAATTTACTCATTTTAATTCTCCAACCATTTTTTACAGAAATGTAGACAGTCTAGAAATTGTGTCTTTTACAAATCTTTTTATTAATATTTTCAACCTGGTTTTTCATGGATAATGTTTAGTTTGGATCAACAATGGGATAAAAGAATAAACCTCTGAGAAATAAAAATGTACTTTATGTGTATAGTTGGTTCCCTTATATATCATATTTTTAGGTCTGTTGGAATTTTTTAAAGAAACCAAAATGAACAAATGTTTTGGTACCAGTCCTGAATTTTGAGTTGATTTAAAATTCATCAAAAAACTTTTCCTTTGCCAGTTTTCTCAAATAAAGTGTCAAAACAATCAGAATAAGCAGATTAAATAAGGTAAGTACAAGTAATAATAAAATAATTGAGAAATCACTTTAATTTTTGTGTCTATATGATAATCACAGCATCTAGAGGAATATCTGGATTGGTTTTTTTTTTTAGTTTTTGATGATTTCCTTTACTAATTGTTAGATTTTTCTGAAGAAAGCAAATCACCATTGTAAAAGAATTATCGGTGCCAACCTTGTATTTTTGGCAAAGTGCCAAAATAACATCAACAAAGATGGCAGCCATTCTCATAAGATTTATCATACAATCTTTATTTCTCTACCAATTTTCACAAAAGAGATACAATTTAAAATGCAGTAATACAGTATGTAACTGGTCAGTGCAGAAACTAGCACATTCACATTTTCCCTTTGTTTTGGTAACTAATTCTTTATTAACATTATTGTTGTCCTCCAGTCAGGATTTTATTTTTTGTTAAAATTGCTTTTGTCCTTTAATGTTGAAACTTATATTTGTTTAGCAATATAATTCACCATAAAATTGGAACAAATTAATCTAAAAGATAAAGAGGGATTTCATGGTAACAAGGCAGGAAATAGTATTTTGATGAATCTTTAATGATTGCAAACATGAAAGATTTTTAGAAGTCTTATTTTATTCAGTGAATACTCTTTAGGAATCCTGTTCTCTTCTTATGGTTTCTATTTGATGACTAGTATTGTGTCTTGTATGTGGATCCTGAGGATTTAGAGGGTCTGGACAAAACCCACCAATTTCTTTTCCCCCCAATATAATTATATATTAACATACTTATGTCCCTACACTTTTAATATTAAATATCAGCACTGTATTTCTACTCTCCCTCAAAATTCTTGGATTCACAATTATGTCTGAACAAAAATATTGCGAGAATTGTAATTAGCATAATCCTGACTATAAACACGCAAATTCCAAACACTTTCCATTTCTTTATCTGGCTATCTGGCTATCCCTCTGTTATACTTAACATAAAAAAAGATAGTTTCCTCAAGAAACATAATTCAAACAGTCTGAACATAATTCAAACAGTCTGAACATAATTCAAACAGTCTGAACATAATTCAAACAGTCTGAACATAATTCAAACTGTCTGAACATAATTCAAACATTCTGAACATAATTCAAACATTCTGAACATAATTCAAACAGTCTGAACATAATTCAAACAGTCTGAACATAATTCAAACAGTCTGAACATAATACAATATTATGAACTAAGTAGACATAAAAACCAAGGAAAAGCTCCATAACAACAGATTTGCTAATGAATTTATTATTAGTTGATATTTGATGACATCATTTTGGCATTTTGTCAGGGATACAAGACTGGTACCAAACCCTTTCTTCATCTGTGGGTTAAAATAAATAAATCTATGATGTTTGTTTGCTTCCAAAAATTCCTACTCGACCCCACAAGACCATTGACTAAGTATGTTATGTCACTTTTTAAAAAGGAACATTTTCTCATGTTTTGGTTTTCATAACCATTTTCATTGTCAGGATAAGTTTGTAAAATTACTTCATGAAATTGTTACATATTTGTTTATATCAGTTGTATATAATATACATTTATCACATTATTTGTCTTTAAAATTTTAGAGATTTGAAGATTTCGTTAAAAATTAAAATTTTGCAATTTTGTTTTAAATGTTCATGTAGTAAATGTGCCTATATAAACAAGTTTTAGTGATCACTTTAAAACCAAAATAGGAAGAATTACAAAAATATTTGTATTGAATTTTTTTTTATATGTACCTGTAATGTTTTTATTAAATATTACAGTTTTCCTCAAACTGTTAAACTTATCCCACTATGTTGACCTATACTAAAGTTACCCACGAAAAGCTTCATGACAATAAAAAGCAGATGACTGAGAATTATTTTTAATGTTATTCTTTTCACATTGTCTGTTCATAATATAAATATCTTAGTTTGTTAATCTGATTTGATAATCTGTAAAATAATTCACTTCCAAAGAAAAAAAAAAGAACTCCTGGAAATCATCGGAGACTTTCACCAGAAGCATCATCCTATTAACCTTTTTAAACATTGTATAACAAAGTAAATACCTGTTATGATAAATTATACTGCAGCAACAATCGGCAATGCTACAGTAAACACTGGTGTTAAATTGATTTGAATTTCATGGCCTTGAAACTGATTTTTCATTGTTATGCCAATTGAGGAGTGTTCCTGCTTTTCTTAATATATTGTTTTCTTCGTGGAGAGTTATTGTTGAATTTTCTTTATAGGATGTAATTCAGACTTTCTATGTGTAATGGCTACCAACCCGTCCTTGACAACAATGTTTTGTCATCCATTTTATCCATATTATAAGCATTTGTTTGTATTTTTTCTTCTGGCCAAATGAAATATTATTATGAAGACTTCTGCATTTTTATATGTTTAATTGCCTTTATTTTGACATAATAAAATGAGTAGAATGACACAAGTAATTACTACCTCACTTGTAAAAGTGGAATGGTAATAGCACTGTTGATGAGTGATTGTGTGTTTGTGTTGGTCTGCTGTTTCAGTTTGCATTGCACTTCCAGTTTGTCAAAGGACTGAACTCATTGCACTATTGGTCTTATTTGCAAAGAGAATTTTTAAAAACCTTAAATGTAAAGATAAAAGAAAAGATTGTTAAACAACACCATTGCACATTGATTTATCAGCTGCTGTTAGGTGTCAAATAGGGTGTTTGTGATGTATGGTTCGCAGAAGAAACCTGCTCCTGACTCATAGGTTACTCTTTCTGATTAGTAGCAAGTGACCTTTTATATACACCTTCCAACAGACAGTAAAGCACGGACTTTGGTAACCAATTATGGGCCAATGACTGGAATGAGAAATAACCAAGTGGGTTCACTGAGGTAGTCAATACAACTAATATAACAATGGCACCTAAGACATCAATACAACAATTCATGGCACAAGGCATCAATACAACCCATGGCACCTAAGACATCAATACAACAACCCATGGCATCTAAGACATCAGTACAACATACCATGGTATCTAAGGCATCAAAAATACAACATACCATGGCACCTACTGCAGACTAAGCTGTAATACCACTCTACAAGACAAAGATCACTTAGATGCTAACATTTTCTATTTCTCCATTGTTGAATTCATATTATTTACCAGACTAAAACTTTATCAATGAACATAATGCAGTTATGACATCTGTGGTTGCTTCTCTGTTATGAACAATTCATATTTAAAGAACATACAGAAAGAGGAAAGATAGTGTTCAGTGAACACCAAACATTAGTGTGACAGAAGTGCTGAAATTAATATAAGAATTTTAATAATTGTTAGGTGCTAGTATTAACAAACAGTTAAATGTGTTTTTATTAATGAGGGAATAGTTCATTTATTTATTACATGTATTATAAATGCTAGAGATTCTTCATAATTAATTTTTTTTTGATATAATGCAAATTACAAGCCAAACTGGTATGTTTTGCTATTCATTAATTGTATATACTTTGATGTCTATATTAAAATCTACCTGTTTTTTACTTCTCTTTGAATTACAATTCTTATTACAATTAGTGGAAATTATAGACAATTTCAATATTAGGTATCTCACTGTTTGCACTTTGTATTAAAATCAGTTTTCCTTAAACATTTTCAATAAAGGTACTGACAACAACAATGCCTTGCATTAAGCTTTAAGATTTGTTAACAAATATAGGATGCTTATTATTCGATAAGACAAATGGATATATGCCATGTAGGAATATGTAACACGAACAGCAGTACAATTGATAATGAAATGACATAGACATGCTAAATGGAATTAAGAAAACAGATGTAATTGTTATAACAAGGCAATGTTTACCATATTCCATGAATCTTTTGAAATAAATACTTATAACATTTGGCTTATCAAGCATTTTATTAACAGTTTAAGCACAAAAAAGTAATGCAAATTTTAAAATGTCTGACTGTCATTAAATAATTAATAGCACATTATGTCACCCAAAGTTATTTTCATGTACATATTTACAAATTTGTAAAAGTTTAATGTCTTTAAATGAAACAGTGCCATTTACACCTTTACAGGTTTAAAATATAAAACATTTGGGAAATCATTTCTTTTCAGACTGTAATTCATAAAAAAATCTATCAGTCAAGAACTGTGCATCCTAATGTATGATTTGGTAGAACATATAGCACGTAATCCCAGTTTTGTGAATTAATACTTACAAAAACAAATGGGATAAACACTCATGAAATTTGACTGAAATTGGTTGTTGGCGTGACTCATTAAAGGATTAATGTTCAGTTGTATATACACCAAAACTAAAATAAAACAAATGTTTGCTATAAAATAATGTTGATTATGTCAGTAATAATAAAATATAGAATGCTGATGTGAAAACATTGTTTTGTTTTCCTTTGATGCAAATTGTAGATAATATATTTTCTCATATCAAGATTCCAGACCAAATTCACAGAAATAATAATTTTGCCTTATTTACACCAAGATGTGGTGGATATTTTAAGTTTAGTTCAGTGTGGTTGGAAATTTGAACACAATATATGACATGCAGTCATTTGATAGCTTGATCCTGGTAATTGTCTTGGATAGGACAAGCCATCTTTACCTCATTCCAAGTTTTGTCAGTTGTGTTTATCAGTTCCATAGTAACTCTTCTTCACACATCCAACACTTTGTCTATTGTCCTTTTGTCAAAGTGGCAGATGAAAATGTTTCCGTGGATGTGCTGTTAAAAAAAAAAAAAAAAAGTTTGATGGTAGAACTCCAATGGTAAATGTGGTCCCCCGCAATTCCAACATCCTGGATGTACCTTACAAGCGTTAGTCTGTTACATCTGTGTTTGGTATAGATAAAAAGAACTGTACCTTGTAATGATATAATATTTTGTTACATAATTATGTGGTTAATAATGCTCCCTTTTTATAGTGTGTATTTAAAATAAAAACTATAATAATACTGCAGAAAATGTGAATTGGATATTCATATAAATTTGTTTCGATGGATTTCAACTGTGTGCTCTTTCACAAAAGATAGAAAGATTTTTTTTGTGTTGCCTTTTATCAATTAAATTGTAAACCTACGACTTTCAACTCCCACCTCCTCCCACCCACCCCTCACCGCGCTTTAAACAGTCTTTCACTTCAATGCATTAATTTTTTTTTTTTTTTCCAAGCCACTCATAATGTGGTATTCCTATTTAGCTGCTATTCTCAAATTAGAATATACACAAGAAGTTTTGTGATGGTGGTGTTAATAAGATGAATTTATCTTGTAGAAACTCTCTATATTATTTCAGGGTTAAACTCACAAAGCCCACCACGCTGTAACATGTTGGGGTAAGCAAACATTACCTGCAATACAAATGCACATGGAACACAAGAGACCACACACGGGGCACGTTTTAGAGTGCTGTTAATTATAGGTATGTTTGATGTTTATAACAAATTTTGTTCAAGTAATATTAATGTTTACTGTAACGAAGAGGTACTTAAAGATTAAATTCAGTGCGTTAGTGCAGTTTATTTTATAAAGATCAAGAGATGTGTAACCAATTTGACATGTTATGTAGAATGTAGTATGAATTAATTCGTACAATAATTGGGTTGAATAAAATCATTTAAAATATTTTGAAAGGAACATTAAAAAAAAAGTTCTCAAAATATAACTACATTCGACATTTGTCTGTAGTTATCGGTTATGTCCACACTCGGAATGTTTTTCTTCTTTTTTTTTTACCCTATAATTACACTAGATGTGCCAAATTTCCCCTTGTAAAACTTTGCTACTATTACGTCCATTACCAGGTTAACAACTAACAAAAACATCGAAAATAATGATTCTAAATAATTATTGTGTGTCGGGATGTAAATATATTGACGTTAATCAATATAAAACAATCAAAGGGGAAGCAGAAGATCAGACGCGATCGATGGAAGTCAAAATTTCACTCATAATGTAAATAAGCCAAACGGAAAACATGCTGGTTTTTCTGTAACAAACTAACGAACAAGACCTTGAAAATAGAGATTAAAAACATATATATATGTATCTGAGAGCAGATTAATCGGGCAAAAAATAAGCCTTACGTTCGTGGATTTATAAACATAAAATCTAAATAAACATACAGTATATAGAAACACATGGATTAGAATAAGCTATTGTAATGTACAAGAGTGGATTGTTAAAAATAAAAAATAATGACCGAACCAATTGGACGTGGGCATGGTTCAAAATAAAAAAAAATTCTAAATAGTCTTGACTCATTCTTATTGTTTAGGCGAAATTGGTGATGGAAATTGCTCCAAATTAATTTCAACTTTTCGACCTAGCATTCAAAATTCTTAGTCAAAAATAACCAACCTCTTCCAGACGGTCAAAATTTAAATAAATAATAAACAGAAGTGAAATTAAATTGTTAGGTGCTAGGGCTTAGCCAATAAATTTATAATACAATAGCTCGTTTCAACTAGTTAGTTTTTCTCTCTCTTTTTTTGTCACTTTTCCGCCCCGGATTAGGTGCCTTCCTCTTAAGGCGCGGAATCCGGGGGGGGGGGGGGAGACATGCCAGAACCAATATGGATGTGGGCATGCCAAATTTATAAAGTAAGGTAAAAGGAATAAAAAATTAAATTATGCTCTTTATTGTATTTGCAAGAGTTTTTGCTCCTAAGTCCGTTTTTATTTTTTGTTGTATTTCCATGCCGACCACACGTTGGAAACCTATTTAAATTTTATTAGTGATTGCTACACAGCCGTATGTTTCACGGGTCCGACTCCGAAGGTTCAATAGTTCGTAGGTTCGATAGTCCGAAGGTTCGGTAGTCCGAAAGTTTATAAATCTAGCCATAATCAGAAAAATGGCAAAAGAATAGTGTCAATTGCGCCAAACAAACGTGAATTCTTTACAGTATTCACTAACCGCACCTCTGTGTAAAATCTTTTAGACAACTGTTATCTTGTAGACTTCTATTGTCAGATGATATACAAATCAACGGTATATAACGTGGTTCAAAGTACGTTTTATTTTCTCTTTAAATTGTATGTTAAATATAGTTTTATGTGCGAAAAATAATACTATACTCGTGTTTTAGATCACAAGTATAATACACGAATTAACAAATAATATCGGTTTTTAATTAAAATAACTATTGAAATGCAAAACAGTTATACTAATGCAAAATAAAAGCACAGCTGCATCTATATTACATATTTCCATTATCCAAATTATAGGGTTTTAAACCATTTGTTTCTTTTGGACGTCCGTATAGAATACCAATATAAACAAGTTCCCGTAACAGACAATATTTAAATATTACGAGTGCGTTTTCAATCGTACATCATTCACATACGTGAAACATGTTTTTAACGTACGTCCATAAACGTAATTTGTTCATGTAAATAGGCGAAAACATGATAAAAGTATGTTAATGACATGGAAAGGGCTTGTGTCGATATTTATGAGTTTCATTTGCTGTGAACACAATCTTAGTTGCTAAGGAAGGTATATTTCATTTGATTTTTTAAATATCCTTTTGACATTTCTGAATAGAATATACCTAAAATCTTAAAAAGGCCACTTTTCTAATTACTTTAGACATCTTTTTGTATTATTACTAAAAATATCTTGTTGATTACTAGGGAAAGAAACACCATAAATACTCTTATGTTAAAGGTACGTTCAAAGAAACATACCTTTGAAAACATATTTTTAACAGAACGCATGTTTAATATATGTGAAACATTATTATGTTCGCCCAAACATGTGGCTATTTTTGCTGTGTATACGTGTGCAGAGAAAATGAATTGTAGAAGATCTCTTAAATTGGAGATGAATTGTTGAAAATCACTTAAATTGGACAATTCTGTCAGTTTGACAATATTTAACTTGGCAGCCATCATGAAAAATGGCCGTCATCAAGGATTTTGATAGTTTATCTATGTAGCTGAATGTTCCAGAAGAACAAAGTGTAATCTATGTATATGAAATGATTTACATGAACCTTGTATACACTACATTATCAATAGCCAACTAGTCAATGTGAATGTTGAAAGATAACATTCCTAGGAATCTAGTGCCATTTTGTAAAACAGGTGTAACATGCCCCATAACATATAAAATGATACTGAGATTACTCAAATTTTAATTTTATATATAGACTTAAGTAGGATGATTTTGTGGCCATCTTGAAAAATGGTCGCCATTTAGGGATTTCAAATGGCTCATCCATTAGAATTCCTGTTAAAAGGGAGCTGTTTTTTTTAGTGTGTGGGGAGTGGGAGTGGGCGTTGATGGGTGTATACTTTGACGTAGTAAAAACGTAGAAAAGCGTATATAATACGTAGTAATACGTAGTGGACCTCCAGGTATGGTTAAAAGCACTTTTTTGTACGTATCTAACGCGTTTCTACTACGTTTTTAGTTCGTTTTAACTGCATTTTAATACGTTTTGCTACATTTTAGTAGATATGCTACGTATATCCAAACCCCGCGTTTATTTTGAACATGTCCAAAACAAACGTGCCTGGAGCACTCATCATTACGTATATATGTGTATCTAGTTTTTCTATGTTTTAAAAACGTAGTAATACCTAAGCCTTAATACCTGACCGTGTGACTGCAATTTAAACGTTGTTTGTATATTATATACATTATTAATATACAACATTACATAATGTATGCCTTGTAGTCATTCTGTAGGCCACACACAGACTGGCAATGCATTAAAGGCGCACAATGCATTGGTGTTACGGACTGTTTGAACAAACGTACAAGGTTTAAAGAGCTTTCCTCCACAAGTTTTTCGTCTTAACACTCTCAACAATAATAGAGATTTAAAGTTTACCTACAGTAACATATTCTGTTCAACTAATCGCTCTTGGCTATTGGACGCGAGTCACTAAATGCGACAAGAAAAGCGATTCTTTCCCAGTAACAAGCGGCAGAGTCTGGCGTTAAGATCAAACGAACAGCTGGATTAGTTCAAATCGCTTACCTGTGCCAGCTGAATCATGGAGTGCAGTCAAACATCACGTGAACGCCAAGTGACATAGTGCAAGCAGACAGATAGTAGAAAGGGTTGGGGTGTATGTTGTCATCACAATATACTGCTCAAATATAAACCACAAAACTTCTGTCGTGAAAGAGCGTCTAGATAGCGAAACTAAAAATAAATAGTACAACGTCGCTCTATACATTTTGGTTTATTTCTCGAAATGGATTTCTTGATATTAGTCTGCCTAAAGTAATTGACCTTGAAGAAGGAAATTAGTATTCCACTCATTTCATCTTTGATCTTATTCTAGGTTTAATTCGACCTTGAGATCGCAACAGATCTCTTTAAAAAATGCCTACAGAACCATTTTACGGGGCGGAAGTAGGTGGTCCTTATTCAAAATATAAAACATGTATTAAATTAATGTGACTAACACGGTAACGAGACATGATAACTTCATTCCTTCTTGACAGCATGCAGAAGGACTGTCAATTTGCCAAGAACGACCTAGTCTCCTAGTCAGTTAATACAAGATTTAAAATCAACGTACGGGATACCTATATTGACACAAGGCAAATTCAAAGCATCATTAGCAGCTATATCTGCCTCTTCATTGCCACTAATGCCAATATGCCTTTTTCAAATACAATGCATACTAGTATTAGACAGATTAAATCATAAAATACCATGTATTAATGTATTACTAGTATATGGATTTTTTGATAACATGAAATAAATATTAAATAGCAAAACAATGCTCAATACACTTTGGTATATTTCTCAAAATGGATTTCTTAGTATCACGAAATAACTATTAAATAGTAACATATCACGCCATTCGTTTTTATGTATTAATGCATCATATGGATTTCTTGACATTAAGAATTCGTGTTCATATATGTCAAGAAATGAATTATTGATGTCATGCATGAATTTCTGATAACAAATATGAGATTAAATTTATTTATTTATAGAGTAAAACGGCACTTCATACATATTGCTGGATCCTTTTTTTAATTTTTTTTTTTTTTTAGCAACATTACATCTAAAATGGGAATTAAAAACAAAATGGGATTGAACTAGTATGGTATGGTGTGAGGTCTAAATCCCACTTCATCTAACAATTAAATAAAGAGTGAAAATAGATGGACGAATAGCTAATTACATGACTACTATCTCCATTTTGACCAGTCCACAATTCATTAATAAATTAACAAAATAAAATGAACATAGACTTAGTGAGATGATAAAGCTGGACAATTCAGAAAAATATACGACAGCTGTAAGAAATAATTGCCTTCCACTGACACTTTCACATAAGGGCGAAAATCCGTTCCTGAAAGTGTGTGTGGAGGGGTGGGGACAGAACATCCCCTATCCAAAAAGTGGGGCGACGGACCATCCCGCTGGACCCCCCCCTCCCCCCATCATCCTTCAAGTTTGACGCCATTATAGACCCCTTGTGTACTTCGGTATATTTGCGCTAAGACGACACGATTAAGTGTTATATTGATACAATAAAGAGAAATAATAGTAAAGATTATTATTTAGGCAGTTTAATTTCAGTTTTTTGAAGCAAAAAGTGGGATGATGGGAATAATTATATAGGCCTCCCCCCTGTCCAAAACGTGTGAAGGTGAGGGGAACGTGTACCCCTGGGAGTTACGCCCATGCTTTCACACTTTACAGATGGTTTCTATAATTATTTTAATATAAAATATATTGCGAGCATGTTTACACAGCTCTAACGTAATAGATTTTACAAGCAAGTCCATTAAAATTTATAATTTTGTTAAAAAGCACAAGAGCGACTGTTCTCAGAATATACGTGCGAATCAGTCAAAACACTGATTATATCAGATATTAACAAAATGTTGCCAAATCCATTATTTTAGTAAATCGAGGAAAATGTGCATATTTATAATTATACTGAAACAATGACGCTTTGTGCCATCAATGCATCTTGTAAACAATTGTTAGATATAGCTAAATGTCCACACTAGGAGGATCAAAAATGAAGGATTTGTGACAACTTTTAACTTTGAAGATGATTTCTACATAGTGACAACACCTGATCAAAATGTGTTGGGTGAGCTTTCTGAAAATGTGGGCGGGGACAATGCTATGTCTTTCTCTCAGTAAACGCCATTGTCATTCAATATACATGTATACTTTATTACAAGTAATTGTTATCAATATGCAAGTTTTTGTTGCCTACAGCACTGAAGAAAATCAGGAATAGCCATTTGACACCATTGAGAGTAATAAAGTATAGCATTCTGAAACAAAAGGGCGTGCCATATCCGGCAGGGCTGTCATTGACATCCAATATCTTGGTTATTTTTAAATTATCCTGTCTCCAAAATGGTAAAAAGTTAATAATAGACATTTGGCATTATTGATTAAAAAAAAATTAATCCGGCCCTGATGGCGCATTATTTCTGTTGTCGGTCTCACGACTGGCAGGTACTGGGATCCAATCTCAGTCGATGTATGGGGTTTTTAATCTCGATACCGGCTATAACCCAGAGTGAGTGCTCCGTAAGGCTCATTGCTCCGACCATTGGTCCACAACTGGTTTATCAAAAGCCGTGGTATGTGCCGTCCTGTCTTGGGAAAGCGCATATAAAAGATGCAATGATGCTAATTTATATAAAAAAGTAGCCTATGTTGCTGTAGCGTGTTTCCCATATAGACCATAAGTCACAAAACACCAAATATCTAACACCTAACAGCCGCTAAATAAACAATGTTCTAGGGTGTCGTTAAACAATCATTTCCTTTCCGTTCCGTTCCGTTCATTAATAAACTGTGGTATACGTCTGTATTTAAATAAGGGGATTGTGACCATTAAAATGACGTATTAAAAATGGATGACATCACTCAACATGTTTATTGCTAATTATCTAGAGTGATATACATGTATATGTTTTGTTTTCTGCTTATAAAATGGTAGAAATAACCTTTTGCCTAATTAAAATGTTATATTATGAAAATGTTGGCATGGCCAGTAAAGTAGCCTACCATGAAAAATGGCTGACAGTGTCACCAGTTATCTTGCATATTTTTAATTATCTAAAGCATTTTGTTTGTGGGCAAGTGTTTATAAAAGATTCCATGCTGTTTATCGGTAAGTTGTCGCATTACTGTGGCGGCAGCGAGTTTCGTCTCTTCTACTAACACTAATCTCTTCCCTGAATAGACAGAACAGGAAGCTGAGCTTTATGCCCAGGACAGGGTGTTTCAACCTTAATTAGATATAAGCACGAAAATAAGTACAAACAAACAATATCTAAAGCAATATATATATTTTTAACTGGGTATTAAGTTAGAACTAGAATTACAACAGCATTCAGAATAATAAAATGTTATATTATAGGTGTAGCCAACAGAACACTAATAAAAAATAGCTGACATCGTCATCGGGTATCTTGCTTGTTTCTATTTAATTAAAGCTATTATACACAAGATTTCGTTTCTTTTACTGTGGTAGAAAATTAGAAATAGATATAGGACCACATAATGTATAATAAAATAAGACATTTTAAAAAGATGGGCATGGTCAACAAGGCCTTGTTGAAAAAGGCTGTCATCTTCACCCAATATTTCGCTTATTAGTAAAACTATCTAATATATACACGTGTTGTTGTTTCATACGTGCTAGAATGCTTTATATAAATATGTGGAAACATACAGAGTAATAAAACGTGATGTTTAAAAATGTGGGCGTGACCAAGAGCAATATGTTTACTAAATGACCATCATCATTATCGGTCATCAGTTTCTGAAACATGAGAAAAAAAATCCTTCATAACTGACGTCATCGCCAATTATATGAGTAATGAATTTACGTTTTACTTATAAAAACTCGAGCTCTATATAACGATAAACTTTATAAAAAGTGCTGTCAGTATTGCTATCACTGAAAAGAATTTCGTGTAAGTTCTTGGAGTTTGCATTTTCCACTAGCCTCAACCAACTAATGGCGCATATCTTCAGTCTTCCTCTTATTCCTGTTTTTTATATGATAATTCCAAATGTACTTCAACCTGAATGTGGGTTTTTGATGTCCGTCTTCATTTTCAATGTATAAAGTCTGTTGCAGTTTACGAGGTTACAGGTATGTAACCTTTATGTAGTTTTTCGTTAGGCAAATACAAAAAAATATGAATTCAGTATTCATCATATAGTTGGTGATTGTGTGAAAGGTCGTAAAATTAGTTATGAAGGATGTGTGACGAATGTTTAGGTAAACCAATGACTGATAAAGAAAGTGGCTATTTTGAAGATAAAAAAACAAACAAACATTATGTCCATTCTACATCCACAGTATTTCATTAATCTGTACAGCACCAAACATCTTAACAAACCTTCTACGAAATTTGAAGCAACAAAACTGTATATTGCGTTGGTTCATTAGAAATAGATCACGTATTGACTGATATTTTGAATAAGTCAGACGATTGGCCACGCCCACATTTTCAAGTGTCACATTTGATTTGTCCGCTGTGCCAAGTTTCAAGCAAACAAATCTGGTTATTTATAACGTTAGATAATCAGTAACAAGCAAACTGTTTGGACAGTGGTTGTGAATAAGGTGTTTTGTTGGCAGAGTTCTAGAAACGAGTACGGCCAGTTAGACTTCAGTCTGTTTATTATCTCGTCTGAAATTGTGTTTGTCATTATTCAGAATGACACATTTTATTAATTTGTATAGTACCAAATATCTTTTCCAAACCTTTTACCAAATCTGAAGCAACAAAAGCCAGTATATTTGATTTTATAACTAACAATAAGCCGAACGTAGTAATGGCTGACGATCGAAACATTTCGAAAAGATATTCTATTGGCCCTGCTCACATTTTCAAGAGAGTTACTTTAGCCAGGGCCGGTTTTAGACCTTGGGAGGTCCGGGACACTTCAGGTTCGGAGGCCCCTCAACATAGAAATTAAATTACAGAAATAAAATAAAAATGGTAACAAATCCATGTGTATTATTAATCTTGGTAAATTACAGAAATAAAATAAAAATGGTAACAAATCCATGTGTATTATTAATCTTGGTAAATTACAGAAATAAAATA
>JAULBS010110282.1:0-30321 GCA_032355785.1 Symmetromphalus regularis | reverse complement strand
AAAAATCTAAGGACAGCTTCACGAATTTGTTCAATGCTGTAATTACATTCCATGGCTGCAGCAATGGCTGACATGTCAAGGTGTGGTCTTCCTGGGATAACTGTACAAACTGGACCATCATGCCTGACCGGATCTGTATAAAGAAACAAGGATAGAAATAAAACAAAAGTTGCATTACTAATGATTTGGATAATACAGTTGTAATCTGTAAGTTATTGCTTTAAATCAGAGATCGAAATGCCTGCTGGATCTTTGGCTCAGCAAGTTATAAAATTAAGAAGGCCAGTTAAAAAATGCAATGCCCTACCCACTAAAAATAATAATAAAGAAAAATAAACCATCAAATTTTGGTATTAAATACTGTTATTTCTAATTATTTATATCATTCTACAGTGAAACAGTCATACAGATATTTAGATATCAAGATGATGTAGGAATATTTGATTTACAACGTTGTGTGAAGGTAACGCTAAATAACTGCCAGTCTGTCTTTAAAAAAGATATTTCCTACTGGAACTGATATTAAACCCACCTCTACATACATATAACATTAAATTTGTATACTTGAATACATGTATATTAACTCAGTCTGATTTAATATTTTGCTCAATTAACTGGTAACTCAGTCTGGTTTGAACATTTAATATTTAATATAAAAAGATTTTAGTCACTCAAACTTTGTACTGAATTCTAAATACTGACTGTTCTTAATATCCTGCTGTCAAATTTATGTAATGTAGGCCTAAATGCATTGCTGTAGTCAGGATTTTTATACTGTGAGAGAGGGGTTAACTGCACCAAAGGCTCTAATAGGACTGCAAGAGAGGCAAATATAAAAGGTGTGACTGGATGCAGATGTCTGGACTCCATAGCCACCTCCTCTAACTACACTACTGCCTACATGAGGTACATGTAAATATTACAAATAAAAAGGTTATTAAATCAAATTTACCCTGCTGTGGAGGATCACAGGCTGCTAAAACCTGAAAGAAACACAAAAGACACATTTAATATAATTATTATATTCTCAAAATGTGACTCGCCACAAAATGAGTCGGATGATACCTGAGATCTATCTGTGCTAGCATCAAAAGAGATAGGGGTGAGCAAAATTGTCCATTTTGTCATTGCTGTTAATGAGCTAACTACATCCATTTTTCAACATGTGGCTGTGATATTTGCGTAAAATTTGACCTATTATGTCTTTGTTATTATGCTGAACATTGTCCGATCACCAACTTGCACTCCCATGTTTTTCCACTAATTAGAGGGTATATGAATTCAAATAGCCATTTAAGAATTGAACTTGATAATGTTTGAGGTACACGGAAGTACTAACTGCAAAACCACTTTACACACTGTATGAATGGCGTAATGCGTACATGCACAGCCGTTCATATCAAAGTGTGTAAAGATGTTTTGCGGTTCTTTCTTCCATGAATCTCATACATTATTAAGTTCAATTCTTCTAATTCCATATGTATAACTTTGGCATTAATATAAAGTTCTTTCAAATAAAAATCGAACTCTTTTGTCCAGCCATTTACTATTTCATTAACGTAAAATTCATACACATCTTTAGGGAATCCCCATCCTTGAGGCTCAACTTTTTCCGTCAAAAGCCGAATGAGAAGATCAGTTTCTTAATTACAAAAATACTGATTCTTCAATATTATGTCATTAAATGTCAATATCAGCCAGGCACATTCATAATCTAACATAAACAAATGACGTTAATAGTTATTTAAGTAAATGACAACGATAATATAAACACATAAAATGATCTCTTTTGTGTAATAAAATGTGCATGTGGTGAAGCGGTTGGTGTGTGAATACTTAACTATAAATGTATGTATGGGCGTCATTTTAGGAAGGTGGTTTTCCTATTACAGTGTTGAAATTACAGTTACCAAATTTTAAGTGTTTGAAAATTCCAAGTGATGACAGATTTTACATCGACAAAGTGTGTTCAATGTTACCAGGGATAGATAAAACCAGTATGTCGCATGTTTCTGTTATATTAACTGGCTTTGTAATTGTGAAGGTAGGCAAATGTGTCAACAGTTATGATATGTGTGAGATTAAACAGGGCCAAGATAATATTTCCTTTTAGGTGGAAAAAAATGTTTCAAAATTAAAATCTCCAAATGAATTGGTAGGTGCATCTCTCATTTTGACATCTAACGCAACGTTAACAACAGCAGTCACTCATCATTTGATGTTTAAAATTAGAATATCCTTTGTTGACATAATTCCTAAAGTACATTTTTTGTAGTTTCGGTTATAGTCCGAAATAGTGCAAAACTGAGGTTCATGCATCTATGAACATTGTTTTTTTTAGTCACTTGATGTCATTTGAAACAATCCAAGTATTTATAACAAATGTATATTTACAAAATGGATATTTTTATACAGTTTGTATACAGAAACCACTCATGTCCTACTTTCTGGTGATATAAAGATCTCAAAATGTCCAAATGGTGCTGTGTGACTCATTTTGTGGTGGCAGGTTACAAATACAATACAGACAATTACACATGTATAACATAATTTTATACATTGTAATTTGTATCGTCGGATGCCCTGTTTCGGTGAGTGCTTAGATTGGGCATAAGCATATGCTTTGTGGAGGATCCATGATGTCACCCATTTTAGCGTAGAAAATGTAAACAAACCGGAGTCACATACACAAAAGATTTGACAAAATAAGCACAAAACAAGTCAATAGTCCACATTTCAAATTGGTACACATCTGAATTTAGTATATTTCTTAATACCTTTTTAAAAGTTTGTATAACGTCTATAATTTTAAAATAAATGATAAAATAAAAACAATTTACTTGTCAGACATTGCATTGTCGTCTGACAGCTCAAATCATGTGACTGCCATGTGCTATATTTTCGCAAGTTCCTTTACAGACCATTTTCAAAAATATACATCTCTTATACGTTTTTTTAAAGTGTCATTGTTTCATGAATGTGATTCAAATGCAAAATAACGTATGTTTTACATGAATTAACAATTTTAAATCAGATGTTTTGTTTCTACAGTTTATAAAATGATTAGCAACAAATGTTTTATTGATTTATTTTGAATAAATTTGTAACTAAACAGCTTTATTTTCTGTGTACCCAAACAAGTCATCAAGCAAGATTTATTTTAACACTCTTCATTAAATAATCATTTAAAAAATCATATTAAAATGATATTAAAATTATTTATTTGTGTATTTTGGGTGAAGACACAATTGTATTCCATACTATTTTGGTTTTAATCTGTACCAGTGATCACGTCATTCTAGTCATCCACCAAAACAGGTTACATAGTTCTCAATATTGACCTCAGAGGGTCGCTATTTGTTTTGATGCCTGAATTTTCAATATTACCGTGGAAAATTCAGTTCAGTGCTCATTATTGGAACAGAAACTCCAATAAAAAGATAGATGGACATATAACCAAAATATCAGTTTTAAAATTCTTGTATTTTTCAATTTATTGCTTATACCCACCGAAACTGGTCACACTATGTCTATGATATGATGTAACACAGAAATTGGGGTCGGTGGGATGGGGACATGAGGATGACTTGCCGACGAACAAGGCCTAACTTAGTAACTAAGACTAAGAACAAGTACGTCAAGACAAACATCATATCGTTCCATTATTATGATTATAGAAAATATTTCACTATGAATATGAGTATCAAACCCGTAGCCAGGGGGGGATTCGAGGGTTCGAAAGAATCCCCCTTTTTTCTGAAGTGTCCTTTCAAACTTAGCTAGGACACTAAGCGTTTTGAAAAGTTATTTGGTTACGCTCGCAAGTGCCCTTTTAATACCAAAACGAACATCCCTTCAAAAATCCTGGCTACGGGCTTGAGTGTGAATAACAAAGATTGAAAGAATATAGCTAATGATTATCATGTATTCTTGATCATCAACACGTTTGCCAAACAACAGCCTACAGGCAAACTGTTTGGATGACGTATAACACGTATTAAAAGCCTGACCCGACTTCCAGCCAGCTAACCACCAGGCCACCAATGTCAGCATTTACTAGATGTCATTCATACAAAACAGATACACATACGTTTTTAAAAACAAAATCAGAATACGTTGTCACACATAAACAACCTTTCTCTACATCAGCACATGTTTGTATAGCGCAGAAATCATGCGCAAAGAAATCGTAAATCCTTCGTTGAACCTCGGAACCCATCGGCTACTTTCGGATAATATATTAAAGGTGCAGTATCATAGCTGGACATAGCATATAATTATTGCTGGTTTTTTCTTCTTCGTGAATGCATACACAGTACACACTCTTGTGGTAGTGGGAGATGATTGATGAATATTGTTATTATTATTATTATCGTTGTTTTGTTGGAAGTGGATAGGAAAGGAAGGAAAGTTAATTTGGTGATGGTGTAATAAAAAGCGTCAATTAGGTGGCCAAAGGTCATTAGGGTTCATGCTGACATTAGCGGCCTGGTGGTTAGTTGGCTGGAAGTCGGGTCAGGCTTTTAATACGTGTTATCCCCTCCCCACACACACACCCTCCTCTACCTCATAATTTCCGAAAACTCTCCGGATTTCAAACACTTTATTTTATCACCGAATCTGAAAATATGTTTATCAGCAAAACATAATAATAATAATAATTAACTTTAGTGGTGTTATTAGTAGTCCCCTAAAAAGTATGGGGTGTCATATCCCCGCCCCTTTCCCCCTTTGTTTGTTGGCTGTATAAAAAACATTTTCAGCCTCGGTGACAAAATAAAGTGGCTGGAATCCGGAGAGTTTTCGAAGTATGAAAGGGTCTCTACAGGAACGCTACGGGCCTTCGGTCTCCTACTTTACAATGCCACCAACACATACACTTTCAGATGCACGCCACAGGCCCTGTTAATCACGGTAATATATTGTTCGGTTCTAAATAACCTTCTTTAATCTAATTATAAAAGCTAAACTTATTATCTATTGTGATGTGGCATAGTCGGGATTTTAAGAGTCAAATTTTTTGTAATTGCACTAGAAAAAGAAATATCCATTATTATGGAAAGATAAGAAATTTCTGTAATAACAAAAGTCGCAATATTTGTAAAAACCGCCAAGCATATGTTTTTACACGTTCTATATATTACTATTAGATATTACATCTATGTATTTAATCGAAATCACGTATAAACTCGCGCATATTTGCGAGATTTCCTCTACTGACGTAATCTATAGCCAATCAGTGCTTCGTATGTTCTGCGTCTCCCTGTCGGGTCACAACCTCTGACCTTTATTCCTGTCTGCCAGGACGGAGACTTAATTTTGTTTCAAATCGGGTCTCTCAGCGTATTTTTAAGAAGAAAATACCATCTGGTAAGATGTAACCTAATTATCTTTAATACCTTGGTAGTTTTAAACCAATCAATAATTTAGACTGGTGCTAGATGATGCAAATGTTTGTGAATGTTGTGGAAAATATATCCGTCTCGCCGCCATTTCGTGAGGTTTTGTTTGCGGCAGTGGAAGTAAAAGTAAATCACGTTATATCGGCTACACAAATAGACGTATACCGCACTACTGTCGTTACGAAATTTTTAATGTTTAATTTCAAACGAGAACAGGTTGCGAAGAAGCGCGTGTTGTGGTGTAAACATAACCTTGTGGCTATCACCCACATGGGCTGGGTGCATGACCTTTGGGTGTTTGTATATCATTGACACGGTCAACGCTTCGCGCAGTTTCAACGCATTTACGCAGTTTGTCACAACTAACACTTTACTGGATATGGATCAGATATTTTTATTTCATATGTTTAACGTATGCTGTACGTCAGGTACGCCACAGTTGTTCACATATTTGTGAAAAAACATTTATTGATTTCTCCGACCTTTGTCCTTTAGCATGAGATGTCGCACAGAAGTGGGTTGTCTGCATATTTTATGTAAATGAGAGTAGCGGTCAAAGTGTGCAGCAACATGTAGTCTACTTCCTGATTGTAGCTGTCAAGGAAATCCGTTGATGATGGTTCAAGGATAGGGTTTTTTCCTCCATAAAGATTAAAATGTAATGATATTTAATAATTTATACATGTATGCAAATAAGCATGTTGGAAGATTTTCAAATAATTGTTTATTTATGCACTATGCAGTGTCTGTGATTTTGTTAGTCACAGAGAGAGAACATTCCTCTGGCTCTGGTGTTAGACTAGCTAAGCTTGTTCTCTTATAGTTAAAGATGTATCACATATATGTGTGTGTGATTACCATATTACTGATTAATCAAGGCATGTCAGAGTTACTTTTGAATTTGAGATAGAGTAAGCAAAGAAATTAAAACAAAAAGAATACCAAAGGCTCTTCTCAAGTTTGTTTTGTTTTACAACACCACTACCAAATTAGGCCTGTGTAAATGACATATATAATTACATTTGTATGGACTATTTTCACTCACATCTTCTTGTTATTTAAATAATATACTTATAGATAATAGTTTAGATCAAATTTCTGGTCATTGTGAATCTTCTGATGCAGACTTAGAAGTTACAAAAATGGGCAAACTTAATATGTTTTGGAGTAATGCATATGGAGTAAGCATATGGGATAATCTGGTACAAAGCTTCAAATATTTATATGTAATCAATTTTTTGTTAATGCTGAAATAAGAACATGTTATAATAATTGATAATCCAGATGTGGCAGTGTGGGAATTTTCAATTTTACTTTTAAAAAATCCACCCCATTAAACTTATGTATGTTAGAATAATTGAATCGAATCCATGTTGTTTCACCCCTGCCCCCTACCTCAGTCAGCTCCTGAAAAATGTCAGTTTGGTCCCATATTGAAATATCATTTCATGTTTAGTCACAGTGATCCAGTTCCCCAAGGGATTGTACTCCCTTGTGGCTTGTTGTATAGGAGGATTAGTGATCATCCTAACCAATGGCCCGTGACCAATTAACATACCAGTCTGGGAAGATAACAAGCTCTTGATTACTTACTAACTAATCTCCTTAAATACCAAGACACAACACAATTAACTTTGAATAGGTACTTATTATTTTCCAAAGTTGTACAGAAATATAGTGATCGCATACAGACTCGTTTATCACTGAACGGTTTATGCTAGAATAATATTAAATATAGTACGTTAACAAATTAGTGACCACAGATAAAATATTAAGATTCACATTAGATAACTACTAAACAAAGCTTAATTATCTCATATATATAACATCAACATAATGACAGAACAGAAAGCATATTTACCAATTCCAACATAGAGATTGAGGCACTTTGAAAATAAGGGGCTTTGTGCTCTGAATATTGATTACAAATGAAATTTACATGCATTTGTTATACTAGATCTTGTTTTCATATCACGCAAGAGATTCTAACTGAACCATGACGAGTCGATCATATTTTTTTCACATTTAAAAATTATAAATTTCAGGATCGGAACTCCTCGTGGGGCGAAATAAATTGGTAAGAAATGTTTTGCAGCTACAAAAATATTCAGAAGTTTTAAAATACCTGTCACGTGATTCGAAATATATACGTCACACCTTCAACAGGAAAAAAATGTTATTTGTTTCCAGATTTATTTGTCCATGAGCATAATTAATTATTTTTAAAATATTGATAATAAGTGAGATGCGGTGGTTATGTAAGTAGTTGAATGAAGTATTTCAATGGACAAATTTAAAATTAATTATTTGTTTGGAAATGAATTAGGTCACAGGTGACGTCTGTGGGAGTATGCATTTAATGTAGACATCACTGATACTTGTCTTAGGGACTTTATTAAGCTATCATTGCATACGAATAGTAAATTGGATTATTATCCCTTATAAAAACCAGACCATTAGGTATCATCAAAAACCTGATCTAATACATAAATAAGGAGGCGCATCCATTGACAATCTCATATTCTTTCTTAAAAATTGATTGATCAATATTAATAGAAATATATGAAAATACAATAAAAGTATGAGTATTTTTAATATAACTAATTTTAATGGGACTAATTAGGTAGGCCATACTATAATAAAATATAGCTTGAGTGGGTTGGTACCGATATTTGTTCTTTTCACATCAAAATATAATTCCTATGTAGCCAGAGTTACATAAATAGCCAAGATAAAAACCAACAACTACATGTAACAAGAATGACCAGTCCGGCCTCGTTGTGATGTTATTGTCTTAGCGGCTGGAGAAAAGAGAACACCCATATTGAGATGCCTTAATGGAATTCCGTCACACATAGATAGACCTTTTTTTAATTTCTTTTTACCATGTACCTAAGGCACAGTTTCAAAACATTTGACACACAAATAATGCAAAATATTAATATAATTACATCTTTATTAAAATAATTATCATTACAACAGAATAAATAGATATTAAAAAAATAAAAATTTATACTTTCTTTTTAAAAACAAATCTCTACATCCAAATTATTATTGTGTTTTCATTTTATCCATCTTTTGTGACTAAAAACAAAATGCAAGGATTTTAGAATGAATCTTATAACAATACATTGTTACAACTTTGCAATTGGCTGCATGTGTGGTAAATTTACTAAAACAATTACAGGTGGAACAAAGGCAATGTGGGATATTAAGAAGAGGCCCATCATCATTATGATTCAAGATGAAGATCATTTTTGTTTTCAGATTATTAAGTTAATCACTGTATAACTGGGTTGCTGGTGTGTGTGTGTTAAACTTGCTTTATCAATTACAAAAAAACTCTACTAGGTGGCCACATCGTCATTATGATTCAATTCAATTGATGAGTCACCAAACAAATGTTCACTTAATATCAAAGTGCAGAACCAGTGTGGGCACGGAAATCATGCCATAGGATTTCAAATTTCATGGGAAACACTTTTTTGGTTCCGTGCTTTTGGATCATGGGAATCAATTTGAAACTGTTTTTCAGTAATCCAAAATAATGTAGTGCTCAGTGTTATGAAAATCATTGGAAACAAATTATTGGTTTCGTGATTTTGATAACATGCTACCGACATACTACCAGTAATGATTGTTACCATGAAATCCTATGGTCTGCATGCATACAATTCATCCCACAAAAACATTTAAAAAAATTATTTTTATTTTATACATAACTGATATTGTGTTTTATTTCACAAATAAATAACAAATTTCGATCAAACTTTCCAAACATTTCCATTTGATATTATTAATAATTGTTGTCAGACGACTCCTTTTTAGAAAAAATTGACATGTTCCACTCTTTAACAAACTCTTCTTCTAGTTCTAATTTACCTTTTTTTATGTTTTATTCTAATAAATAAGAAAATGTCTACAGCAAACATAAAGCCATGGAATTTGGCAATTTTATTGTTAAAGAAATACTCTATTACAGTGTAAAGCTTTACAATACACTTCAGGTCAAATTCACTACATACATACATATATATATGTATGTATGTATGTATGGTAATGTACTACTACTAGTTAATGCACATGTTTGGGTGGATACACCCAACTCAAAACACATGCATGTAGAATGACTGCTTCTTGCTTCTTGTTTTCTTTTTTTTTAATTGCATGTAATTCTTTATAAGGAAATAAATTGTATTAGATGGTGCTTTCCAAGCCTTGTTTTTCACCTAAGTATTACTTTAGCATATATTTTTGTCAGCTTTTGATTATAAGATAATCTTAAATGTTATTGTGACAGTTTTAAACCTGAATATATATTTAAACAAAAAGGTAAATAATTAGCAATTCAAAAAATATTTGATTGTTGTAAATGGAGCTGCATCACTGTATACATAATTATTTAGGTAGAATAACACCATAAAAACTAATTCTTTTCTGTACTATGCTGTATAAAAGTACCTCTTTTATATTGCAGGTAGTACAACCTACCCAGGGCTTCCATGGAGGAAGTTCAGACTACCAGTGCTAGCTCGCCAGAGACGACGACGGAGGGCACTCTCATCTCCATGGAGGGTGGCGTTCCTGTGCAAGGGGAGAGCATCATTCACATTGTCGCACCCCCCATGACAGCATCGTCAGGCTCATCAGTTAACAGTGGGATTGCATTGCCCACTTTGGCTTTGGCACCTGGCAATCTGACAATACCTGTGTCAATAGCACCTCAGGTAATATAATCTGGACATCTTCACTTTTCACACAGTTTTTCTATTTATATTTGCTGTTAATAATAACTTACTTTTGCAACTCATCCCCCCCCTCCTCCCTCACTTTCTTTTCTTACAATCATAGCAAATATCTTTTGAATTGTTTCAAAATTTGTTGGTCTGCCTCTTACATGGGTTTGACATGTATACCGACTTGTAATCATTTGTTTGCGTCAAGATTTTAAAATATTATTTGCCGCTCAAAATACAAATGAAGGTATCCAAGTGTTCGTGATTTATGCTGTTCAGCCAACCAAACTTAATAGCTAACTCAATTTACCAATAAAGATATGTAAATTTATGTATGTTCCTTTCACATTTTGAATGTCCTATTTCAAGCATGATAAACACATTTAATACTGGGGAAAAGGAAAGCAGGGTCATAATTAGGCTGGGGAGGGGAGAGGGCATTTGAAACCCCAGAAATAAAAAAAAAAGAATTTTTTTTTATAAGACTGGTAATTTTCTTAAATACTTGTTGATCACTCATTCACTGCAAGTACATTGTTAATAAATTTGTTTGTTAATTTTTTCTTAGCCTGCAACAACTGTGACTCCAAATGGCACACAGGTTGTTGTGTCGACAATGGCGCCTGCAGACCTGGCTGCTAGACTCAAAGAAGGATCTATGGCTGGAGCTCAAGTAGTGCAAGTACCTGCTGCTGCCTTGTCTTCAGTGGACTGGGCGGCGAAACTCAAGGTAAGGAATGAACACCCAGCTTATAGAAAACACCAGGACGGAGTTGTCCGAAATGTTTGTTAATTTACGAAACAGAACAAATTAGTTTGAAGCCAACAAAACAAATTTAATTTTGTCAAGAATGGTCATTTAAAAGCAAATATTTTCATAAACCACAAGAAGTGGTCTGTATGTTCACGGATTTATCCAAGATTTTTCACCATGGTCTTACGGCTAAAAGGATTGGGAAAATTAGTGCGATTTTAATCATAATTAGGAAGTTTTTTTCATACCACTGAAATTATGTAATATTATATTTATTAACCAATTTGGGAATTTATAGTCCACAAAAATTGGGAATTTTCAGTGCCATTTACCTTTCGGTAGGAGCCGATGTTTCTCCTGTAAGCAGCAAGGGGTCTTTTATATCTTTGAACAGCCCAACCTTAAGTCACTTCAACATATTATCATCTGATCAGGCTGAAAGCTATCAATGACTTCCAACATTTATGTGCATTGTTATTGTGATTAAATAAATTGTCTTAATGTGATTGGTGTTTGCTTGTTTCAGGAACTGCAGCATGCTCAACGATTAGAACGTCTTCGAGAGGAGCAACAGGCCGTGAGAGAGAAGATGACCCAGAAACAGCAGTTTGAACAGAAGTACGAGCCATGCTGTGTTTGTGGCGACCGTGCATCAGGTACGTGTGTGTGATGACGGTAATAAATGTAATCTGTTAGATGTCTCAAGGCTAAAACTTTGTCTTGTATATTTGAACAATGCTGTATCCAGAAAGTGTCGTTAGTTGGGAACATTTACTATAGGGTCATTAAAACCTAGAAATGCTTTTCAAAGGCCTTCAAAAGTTTAGAAATATTGGTTAAAACTGAAATGTCATGGAAAAGTTTAGAAATTTCTGCAGGGGTCCAGGTTTTTTCGATCATGATTATCAGAGTGCGAGCGATCACTTCTTGTGATACATTATGTCCCTGAAAACCATGTTTTTCACTATTGAAAGTCTTTGATTTTTTTTCCTTTCTGAAAAATATAAACCCTGTCTATTTATGCAGGTTGAACATTCAGTTTTTCCAGCTTTCAATTTTAGTTCATAGATGTATGATACATCTGTACATTTTTACGTATTGGTATGCGAAAAGGTAGTTAAATTTTTCGAAAAGTTTTGAAATTTGATTCTTGAAAGTCTGCAAGAACCCTGGTACTAATACAGTTAATTAATGTTTAATTTTTTATTACTTATGCAGGTCGACATTACGGGGCAATAAGTTGCGAAGGCTGTAAGGGTTTTTTCAAGAGGAGTATCAGAAAGCAGCTTGGCTATGCTTGTCGAGGAAACAAAGACTGTCCTGTAACCAAGTTACATCGTAACCGCTGTCAGTATTGTCGGCTGCAGAAGTGTCTCAACGTTGGAATGCGATCTGAGTGTGAGTGTTTTTCCTCATTCATCACAACTAATTGACCTCTGCTGCTAATCTTGCAAGATTTTGATTGTTCTAAGGCACGTACACAGGATTTATATAAAGGCTGTATGGTTTTTATAGAAATAGAGTGAACTTCCAATAGCAAAAAATTAGATAAAATAGTTATCTTTAACACTGTGTTTTCTAAAAGTGATGTGTATACTTCTCCCACTACTAGGTGAGGTCTGGTTTTGTTTGAAGTATCATTCATTATTACAGATTAAATAAAATAGTCTGTCAGTGATAAATATTTAGTCTACAGTAAATTAAAAAAAAAATCTTATGTATTAGCAAAGATCAACCATCCTCAGGGATAGTAACTAACACTTACCCGAGCCAAGTAAAAATCACTGGGTGTTAGTACATGCTTATTGACGCTAGTCCCCTGGGCCAGTAGATATTTTTCCAATCTTAAAATTAAAATGGGACGACTAGTGATTTTTCGTGGGGATGAGTAACTTTTTATGGCTACTAGTCTCCCAGGCGAGTGAAAATAATTTCTTAAATTCTACCCCTGATCCTTATCATAACTTAAATGCTTTAATTTGGAATTTAAAAAAAATGTAAAACATACCCATTTTTAGCTTTTATTATATAAACAGATAAAGAGATGCGTTGATTTGATTAAAATACCTGTTGTATTAATATTTTATTATTCTAATATAATATCTTAATGTGTTTGAATTGAAGTTAAATGAAAATTCACAATTTTTGGTCATGTCATATTACAGTAATAAAACCCTGACTAAACTCTAGTTAATTAAATACACAATGTTATACTTTCTTTTCGGATGGTAGACTTGATTTTTCATTTGTCAACCTTATTAGTTGCTAGCCAAAACTGTTCCCCACTTGACACTTTTATTTATTTTAAATGTACAATAAACCACAGCCAAGTAAACTTTAAACTAGTTTTATATAGTGATGATTCAGTTGCTGAGTTGTACTACAGATAGCTGCAGATGCTAAACTTCATATAGACTCTTGTGGTTCAGTTTTCATGGATATGGATCATAGGCAATGACTCTGGAAATCACTGTCTATGATTTAGACAGTGTCATTTTTGTAAACTTTATGCTAATTGAAGTATTTCCTATTTCGATGTTTTGGGTGTTTTGTTTTCATTCATAATAATGAATGTTATGTTACAGTATCATTTTGTGTTATCCTTGTCTTAAGTTGTTTGCATTTCGTATGTGTAATCTGTTTTCCCTTTAAGAATATGTTTTTAACTCTGAGCTCTCCCACACTTTGAGCTGTTCAACCTGACTGGTTTAAATTTTAACCAAAATGTATATTTTTTTATCACCACATATACAAATGGCTTTGTTTCTGTTTAACACCCTTTTCCTTACACAGAATCACTAGAATGGGCATAGGGTGATTTATTTCTTGAAGCCCTGCTTTCCATAAATACAGCCATTCAACATCTGGCTTATATATGCATTAAGTTATTGTTTTAACCACTTTGAGATTCACATTGAGCATTTCCTTTTTCATAAAATGATAAAAAGGCACTTACTATAATACTAGACATACTGACAATATTTTACTATTCCACATACATGTAACTATTTCGAATGTTCATTTTGACACATTAACATGTGACTGATGACTGATGTTTGAAAAACTCAGGAAGTACTCCTGGCTTAAACAGGGTTCTGCCTACAGATGCAGGGGTTGAATTTCACCAAGGTATTGAAGCATTTGGCATGCCACCCTGTCCCTTTGCTGCAATGCACTCTCAATTTCACTTCTAACGAAGGCAAATATTGCTGTGCCTCATAATAAACTCACATTTGCCATTGTGCCCCTGACGTGTCCTCAAAATTGTCTTGGGGCCTTCTTGATTCCGAGGAATCCAAGGCAATAATCGCTGTGTCCCCCAAACACTGAAGTTCGGCCCCTGCAAATGTATGATCGGTATTAACAAAAATATGCTGACACTGTTGAATTTGATAAGATTTTGTTGAATATTTGCCTTTTAGTGTAATAATAGCTTTCCACAAAATGATCAGCAACAGTAGTTGTCAGAACTTTAAAAGTACCAGTTAGGTCTGACCAATGACTAGTGGTGACCACTGACTGTATACAGAACAGTGCTCAAAATATCTCTAACATAAAACAGAACGTTCAGAGAAAATTGTTTGAATTATTTTTTACTAGTTTTAGTAAAAACGAGTAACAAAGTGACAGTTAATATATGGTGTATGTTCGTAAAATGGTTGTATGCATGTAGTGTCTTTGTATCCAGATTGTAGTGTGTACCATGCATGTTCATTATGCGTTTTGTCATTTTCTTGTCCAGTTTTTGTCACCAATTTTATGGGTCAAGAAGTGTTGTAATATTTTCAGTAGGGATTGAATAGCATGCCAAATAGCTAACTACCATTGGTTTTGTAAAGATTTTGGAACATATTTACTCAGGAACTTGTAATATATTAATATGTTTAAAAACTATTTGCATTGTTTGTCCCCAAAAAACGTTTTTTTAATTATTATTATTTTAATCAGCACCACCCCTTCATCCTCCAGTGTCATTGGTCTATTATACATAAAACTGGTGTGTGTTGTTCCTTAGATATCATTTGCATAACTAAAAAATAAATAAAAACCTCTAAATATCAGGGTGACCAGGGAATGAAGAGTTAAAGGTTTTTTTAAAAACGTTAAAAAAATAAACATCGTCCTAAAATAATAAGGAAAATACATTAACTAAATAAATTATTAATCCAGTTGTACAGATTTAAAAATTGTTTTATTATGTACATTATTATGGGCCAGTGAATGTTTAGTTTGGGACAATACCTTTTTAAAAACACCTGCTAGTGCTAATGAATTTAAAATATTGTAGAATCCCTGTTGTAGACTATACATATGATTTTCCTATGAAAACTAAATCATCTTAATCTTATAATTCAGTTAATGTCATACTTCTTTGTAAAGATGCATAACCAAAGAACATATAAAAGATTTATGTTTTTATTTTATTTTTACAATTTCATAAAAGAAACAAGGCATGCTGTTTAATCCATAGGGTATATGTATATATGTTCATTTTAAACAAAAACTATCTTGTGATTTTCTTATCTGACTTCATTTCAAATCATCAAAATGCCAATGCATGTCATTAAACAGTAATATTGGTTTTGGTATGAAAATAAATTATTTTCACCTCGTATTCTATAAACTTTGTATATTTGTTTAGAACTAATCTAACTTCATACAGTGATATTCACACCAATGTAATTATTTATGATAGCATCTGTTTGCTGATAGACTTCTAGATAGACATTAGCCTCAGCAATACATTTCGGTCTTATTTTAAGATAAACATTTTACAATGTTACCATAGCTAATAAAGAAATTCAGAAGTTGGAAAAACCACAGACTGCATTTTCAAATCAATTATTCTTTTATTTGATATATACACATTTTGTTTGAAATATTACGCAGCTAATTTCACTTCAAATTAGAGCATTTTTATTTCCATCTTTAAATGATTTGAAACTGAAGTCATTGGTAGTTAATCATACAACGTATATATGTTTTTTGTTGTCCTAGATTATGTGTATGTTAAGTTTGTTTTAATATGACCTGTTCATGGGCTCGAAGGTCTTTCTCATATGGTCACTGTATGAATGAGTACTATTACTATGAACAGCCAGATTGCAGCATTTTGCATTCAAGTGTAAATCAACACACCTGTTGATTTGTATACACGTGTTCATGCATGACTGACTAGAAAACCCAAGTGAAATTCAGCTGTTGTTTCCTGTTTTTAGCGTTCATCGATAAATCCCCGAAATATGAAGAATACCCAGTAGGAACAGGTTTTAATGGTAAGATGGTCACTTATGGCTTTTTGTACACTACAAAATGTTTCTTTTAATGCCAGAATTGTTCTTACTCATTACACCTTCACATCTTAGCAGTTATAACGTATAAATATTTCTGTTTTAATATTTATCTATGTTGCTTTCAATTTGTTCATTGTATACTTATTAATTTAAAGTAATTTGAAATAATAATGGAATATGATGTGTTAAAACATATAAAAAAAGCTGATTTACAAGTCAAAACTGCTTGGTATTTCTATACAAAAGAATCTATACAGAGTTAGTCTTTTGCATCCCTAAATCACAATTTTTCATTTATTATCTAGTTCCATTTAAGGTTGACAGACAGTACAATGTGTTATATGTTATTGATTGTTTAGAAACTAGTATATGTATCATCATGTCAGTTTTCCTTTAAACATTCTTTTAAAATTTAGTTGATAAATTGAGTTCTGGTTTATGTTGGGATAGTTTCTATAGTTACTGCTGTTTTAGTAAAGCTTTGAAATACAAGTATGTTTACAAAATAAATGTGTTATCAGTTTAAAATGCCAATCATTAGACATGGTTTTTTTTTGTTGAGTTTTACTGTACCTAGCATAAATGTTTTAGATGCATCTTCATGTTAAAGCAGTTTATCAGCTCTGTTAGTGAAGAAACTTGATGTAAACACTTTTGAAGAATTTTATCTCTAAATACTTCCACAGAAAATTTGATAGAATAAATGATGTTATTAAGTTGTTATATAAACCATCCAAAAATAATGATTAAATAATAATAATAAAATGAATAAATAATGTGTAAAGTAAAAGTACCAACGGTGATTATTTAATAAAATAATTGTGCAGAAATTATATTGGTGTTTGGCTCGGTATGTACACACTTGCGATATTTGTTTCTTTTTAAAAATAAATCCAAAACAAATATGAAATAAACACAAAGGTATATTTACATGTAAAGGGTTGTCTAACATTTAATTTAAAAAAAAAAGAGTCTCGGTGGTACAGCAGAAGAACATCAGACTCTCGAGCTGATGACTGGTTCAAAACCAAATTTTTGACATCCAGCAGCTGATGATTAAAAAATCAGTGTGCTCTAGTGCACATAAACACAGTAATTAACCAACACATTTTAATTTTATGAACATCACCAATAAAATGACCAACCAATAACTAATACAAATTTATATTTGAGGGTAGCCATATCACATCTTAATTTTTCGGTGCATTAATTTTACGAATTACTGTACTCTTGTTAACACCCCAAAAATGCTTGTATTTTCAAACAACACAGTGTGTGTTCTATCTTTACAGTGGCTATTGGTGAAGCAGAAATAGTAGAATGTACACTTTTTGGAATTGTTTGTAATTCGTAAGTAGATTACTAATGGTCTGTGAGTAGCGATACATTTGTATATGTGACCTGCTACCACGAAATGAGTCACATAGCACCATCTGGACATTTTGAGATGTTTATATCAACAGAAATTAGACAATGAGCTGTTTCTAATGATCCAAACTGTATAAAAAATATCTACTTTTGTTAGAGTTATGGTTATTTGAATTCGGGTACCCTCTATCAAGTGGAAAAACTTGGGGGTGCAAGTTGGTGATCGGGCAATGTTCAGCATGGCATAACATAAGGGTTGTGTATTTCAAATGCATAACACACTTCTGGTTCAAATTTTAATATCACAGCTACATGTAGAAAAATGGATGTGGTTAGCTCATCAATAACAATATTAAAATTGACAATTTTGCTCTCCCCTGTCTCTTTTGATGCTAGTCCAAATTGATTTCAGGTGACATCCGACCTATTTTGTGGTGGCGGGTCACTTATTATGTGCTAGGAGACAAGCAGTTTTGACTTCTGGTCTGCTCAAAGTAAGGACTGTAGTGTACAAAAGCCAAGACGAATGAAGTTTCTTTTATTGACTAGTTTCTGGTTTGTGTGTAGCTGTTCAACAAGAAAGAAAACCGTCTGATCAGAAAGAGAAGATTGCAACAACAGTGGCGACGTCAACGCAGCGCATCTACATTCGAAAAGACTTCAACAGTCCGTCTGCAGCTATACCGACATTTAGTGGCAGGGTAATTTGATTTTTTTATAATTGTAAATTGTTTGTAATCTGTGAGCACTGTTGTTTTACTAGTCTGATAGAATTATTAATTGTCAGAGTAGTATGTAAATGTTGGTTATGTTTGGTTAAATTTGCATTGTAATTTAGTTTGGATTATTATTATTATTTTTTATCAAATTTTGTGCTTTGTGACATTGTTGTTTCAAGTATAAGTGCTTTTGTAGGTGATTTTTATAACACAAGTTTGAAGAAAATCAGTCGATGAACATTTCATGCACTGATTTTTTTAGACAAATGTCAGGAAAATCAACTACAAAAGAGGGAGACCCACATACTGTAAATCATAAAATGTTACTGAAATCCCTATCAGTGACATATTGGTGACATAAACCTTTTGTGAGGTTAGCATGTCAAATTAAGCTGATTTTTCTAGATCGACGGATCACTTAATTCACTTTGAAGTTGAGCGATGTGCAGTATTTCTGGTTGCAAACATAGTCTTAAACATCTAAGTGGCAACAACCTGCAATGAAGTGTTTATTCAGAGCAATCTATTGTTGTTCAGGGTGTCATTTTTCATTGATATGTAATTATTGCATTGTTATTTTTCCATGTGGTGGGTATTTTATAGTTTTAAAAAAAAGAGGAAAGTATTAGCGTTATGAACTATTAGTATTTTGTATGGCCTCACCAAATTCGCTAATATTTTATTATCGCCAACATTTTATTATCACCAACATTTCCTGATTTACAGTATACTTTTTTGTGCACTCATAATATTAAATACATATAATTTTACCACACATATTTTAAACTGGTGATACCTTGGAAATGGATACCCAAAAAAACAACAAAAAGTTGACAATTGCTGCATACAGACTATTGTTTTTTTCTGTGTGTGCTGTGTTTATTCTTATTAATATTAGCATTTTTAATATAGATGCTGCTATGTGTTGAACATTAGATGTTTTTTGTTTTTTTAATTAAAAACAGCAAAGAAGTGTTTATTGGAATGCATACAAAATCTAGTAATATGTAATAATTTAACTCACTTAGCAGTTTTTCATAAAACATATAGCACACCAGACTAAACCATTCAATAATTTAACTGAAGTAAAGTCTGTCTCTATTTCACCGCATGGTTTAATTGAAAGGTAAATGTTTTGTACATATTTACCCAGTACAATCAGGGGCCTAGCTTCTATATATGCATATATATTCTAGGTATGTTGCTGCTTACCACCTGAGATTACAGATATTTTTTAAAATTAAAATATATGATGTAAATGCGTGCCAATAGCATTTTATTCTGTTGCCAAAAAAGTCTGTGTACCATATGAAAATCCCAAGTTAAACCATACTGTGACAGTTATTGAGACATTTGCCATGTGGACCTGTGCCTTTGCTGCAATGCCCTCTCAATTTCACTTCGAATGAAGGCAAATCTTTTTCTCACTCGCCCCTTAGGAAACGCACATTGGCTGTTGTGCCCCTGATGTGTTTTCATAATTACCTTTGTGTCCTCATGATTCCTAGAAATACAAGGAAATAAATACTGTGACCCTCCCCCCTGCCCTATGAATTGAATATTTGCTGTGACATAAAGACTGACTTTACACCAGTTAATTTATTGATTGGTTTAGTCTAGTGTGCTATATTTGTTTTATGGAGACTGACAAAGGTATTTAAACTATTGATTAATCTGTAATGAATCAAGGTGAGCACACATCTAGAACAATATGTGATGATCAATAAAACATGTCTGGAAAGTTGATTATCCCCAAAACAAGCTTTATTGTTCAAAAATACTTTGTGAAATTAATGCAAACAATGCAATGTAATTGACACATTTAAAGACCTAGCAAAATGCCTAAAGTTATGAAAATAACAATTATGATGCATTCATCTTATAAAGCATTTAATTTTAGCATGTAGACATCGCTAACTTTAAAGGTTGCTATTTCATTATTTACAGTTTCTTTTTTATCCTAATTGTTAGAAGTTACAACACTATTAATGACCTCATAACTGTTCAATGAAGATTTTTTAAAAAAAATTTGTGAAGGTAACATTTTCAACAAAAATAGCTATTGCTATGTTATTTATACTGTATTACTATTCTAGAATGTGTTATAATATATTAACCAAGGATTAGTAAAATATATGTCATATATAGAGGATATTATATGAGTGTCCATGTCAGCTGAGATGATGTTTATGACACGAGTGCCTAAATTATCATATTCTGTTTATTACCATAGAACTGTCCTGTTAAATGAAGATTCCAGTCATTGTTTACAAACTAACATTTCATTAACGGCGGAGTAATGTTTATTCATTGATGTCTTGAAAACCAAATCACAACCCGTTTTAAAGTGACGTCATATTTATACGCCCATAAGTAAAGAGTACACATATATCAACAGCTGTAAATTGAAAAATATGTTTATACAAAAACGAAAACAAATACACAGTAATTGAATTAATTAGCAATGAGCTAAATTTATAAAGTAATAACCAGGAAACAGTAAATGTTGTGATTCACCTTATTTGCAATAAACCAGTCAAGCTTACTGTCGATCAAGTATCACAACACTGCCACGTTTTTTGATACTGACATCATACTGCGTCTTTTGTGACATATTTTTGTTTTAATTTCCATGGAATGTCGTATCAGCCAATCAGAAAAAAATGAACTCTTAAAGCAGCCAATCGTTAAACGAAAATGCCAGGAGGACATACGATTTTGTTATGACATACGAGGGAAATCGTACGATAAATCTGTCCCTCGTTATGCTGTACCTCATAGGTAATAAATACAAATAAATTACCCCTATATTAAGTATTTCTGAAGATTAAGCTTCGGTGTAAATGTAAGCGTAAGAAAGTGTCTATACAGGATGCATTATTGTATTCAACTTTATATTTCCATCCATAACCAAAAAACACACAACAATTTAGCATAGTAGTACTCGGTGGCGTAGTGATTAAACTGCCGACCAAATCTCGGTCGAGGAATGGTTTTTAAAAAATCTCTTTATCGTCTCCAACCCTTGAGTGAGTGCTCCGCAAAGGCTCAATGGGTAGGTGTAAGCCACTTACACCGATCAGTGATCCACAACTGGTTTGTCAAAGGTCGTGATATATGCTCTCCTGTCTATGGGAAAGCGCATATAAAAGATTCCTTTCTACTAATCGGAAAGAGTAGCCTAAGTGGCGGTAACGGGTTTCCTCTAAAAAGACGACGAGTCACAGAATACCATATGTCGGACACCCAATAGACGGTGAATAAACAATGTGCTGGGGTGTCGTTAAACAAACAATCGTTTCAGTAGTACTGATAAACAAAGTAGCGATATCTGAGAAATGTTTTGTTTTAAATTTCCTAAACAAAATGTTTTGGCATCTATAACAGAAACTGTTCGCTTACGTTAATTAAAACACGTTTTGTGAAACGTTATAAAAAGAATATTAACTGATATAATTTATTTCTAATACTTTAACCATGGACAGATGCAGGAATAATGCAAGCCCATAGGAAGGTGGGGGTGGGGGTGAGGTGGAGTGGGGTTACAAGGTATACGTGCCCTCCACTTGTGAGGCTTCTTGTTTTTAGATTTTATAATTTAATGTTTCCCACTGAAAGCAAATTCTGATATAGTTTGTTCCCAATCCGTCAGTGCCGCCCCACTCCCAAAGCCGTTCCTACAGGCCTGTAATGTGTGTGTTTGTGTATCTGTGCGTTTGTGTATATGTATGTGTGTTTGTGTATATATGTGTGTTTGTGTATATATGTGTGTTTGTGTATGTGTGTTTGTGTATCTGTGTGTTTGTTTATATGTATGTGTGTTTGTGTGTTTGTGTATCTGTGTGTTTGTGTATCTGTGTGTTTGTGCATGTGTGTCTTTGTGTATATGTGTGTGTTTGTGTATGTGTGTGTTTGTGTATGTGTGTGTTTGTGTATATGTATGTGTGTTTGTGTTTGTGTATGTGTGTTTGTGTTTGTACATTTGTGTATGAGTATGTGTGTTTGTGTGTGAATGTATGTGTGTTTGTGTATGTGTGTATATGTGTGTTTGTGTATGTGTGTTTGTGTATCTGTGTGTTTGTGTATCTGTGTTTGTGTATTTGTGTATATGTGTGTTTGTGTATCTGTGTGTTTGTGTATCTGTGTGTTTGTGTATGTGTGTCTTTGTGTATATGTGTGTGTTTGTGTATGTGTGTGTTTGAATTTATCATTAATAAATTCCTTATATTCGTAATGCTATTCGCGGCGTTTAAAACGAGCAAAGCCTTTGAAGACATTTGTTTCACAATTAACTCATCTTCGCTCAGCGCTTTCTCGAAACTACTTAAATACGTTCTGATTTTCCTGACTGAGACTTTAAGTGACAAAAATCTCTAATAATCACTGACTTTCGACATCATGGTGGCTGTGTGGAGTGAAACAAAGAAACCAGCGAGCTCGATCGATACTCCGTAGGCGACCAGCTCGAAACGCACACCATCGCGATGGAGACGACATATAAAACCTGTCAGAAAAGCGAAGCGGAAAATGATCGTGATTAATATTTTAAGAGTGTATCGATAGGTTTCGTATGACTTGAGTCTCACATATATGCCTCTAGCCAAGAGATTTGTATAGAGAGAGGCGTTCGAAAATAAAAGCTATTACGAAAAAAAGCATCCCTTCGTTTAAAGGGTTGTAGGTTGAATGAGAGAAATCCTGGCTAAAAGAGATCCACTGCTCGATACCAGGTAGTAATGTGGTGTATATGAACACATGTGTATGTATAGTAAAGTTTGTTTTATTTAATGACGCATCTAGAGGACATTGATTTTTATCTTGTCATCGGCTATTGGACGTCATACATGTGGTCATTCTGACATTTATTTAGAGGAAACCCGTTTCCGCCACATAGGCAGCCCCTACTCTTTCCGATAAGCAGCAAGGGTACTTTTATATGCACTGTCCCATAGACAGAACAGCATATACCACGGCCTTTGATGAACCAGTTGTGGACCACTGGTTGGAATGGAAAATAACCCAAACAGCAAATGGGTTCACCGAGAAGGATCGATCAGACAACCGACAATTTCACAGTCAGACACTCTACCGTTTGAGCAACATCCCACTCCCACGTATGTATGTGTGTGTGTGTGTGCGTGCGTGCGTGTGTGCGTGCGTGCGTGCGTGCGTGCATGTATGTATGTGTGTGTGTGTGTACGTACGTACGTACGCACGTACGCACGCACGGATGTATGCATGCATCCCTCATTTTGATAGACATGTACACATGTATACATACATACATACATGCATGGATGCATGTACGCATGATATATGTATGTATGTATGTATGTATGTATGCATGCATGCGTACATGTCTATCAAAATGAGGGATGGGTGATTCACATTAACAGCTTAAAATATCACAGGTGAATCCAGAGGAGGTCGGGGAAGGGTCGTAAATCTTGAAGGCACGGGGGAACACCCTCCACTTTTTGGACAAGGGGATGTCTATATAATTAATTATTCCCTCTAGTTTTTTCTTTGAAAAATTATAATTAAAATCCCTAAATAATAATATTTTCCAATATTTCTCTTTATGATATCAATATAACAAATATATCAAAGTACACAGGGGTCTATTAATGCTTGAAGCTTTTAGCCGGAAAAGGTATTTCAAAAACCTTGGGTTTAAAAAAATATAAAATAAAAAAAAAAGTTAAATTTTTTTAAAAACAAATTAAAGTAGCGTGTCTGTCCCCCACTCCCAGGAAGCAACCTGGCTCCGTCTTCACCCTGCTTCCAGGAAGCGTTTGTGGCCCATTGGTCGGGACGTGGGATCCGGACACCCTCATTTGGTCGTAACTTTCTTTAAAGCTCACACTAGTAACTAGTATTAATTCAGTTCAATTCTTTATTCTTTGTTAGGGTTGTCCACCATGTGACAAGGAAAGTGATACAGCATATATAATATCAGGCATCCAAAATACATTTTTCTTCAGAAATATTAATGAACAACAATGCTAACAATCACAAAAATCCTCTCAAGCTCTTAGAGCTTCACAAGTAACTAGTATTAAAGATATTCAAAATATCTTTTGATCCCTACCAAACCTCCAGCATATGCCTCGAAAGACTTTTCGTTTGACACTTGTTTTACATATGAAAACTTTGATATTTTTATTTGCTATTCCTTGTGTGGAAAACAGTAGTATATTAAAATAACACACCATATTTGCCTTACATTTCTACACCATTAGAATTTTATTTTTATAATATAGACACCATAAACCAATCGTTTTCAGTGGTGGATCCAGGGGGACCATGGGGCCCGGGAACCCCTAAAACATGCGATTAAAAAAATTACTATTATTTTAACTTTAAAGAATCTCTAAATTGATTTTCGGGATACGTCCTGGTTTTCTAACATGGGTAAATTACAATTAAAAACATTTTATAGAAAACAAATTCAAAACGAATCCTTTCAAGATCGAAACAAATACCAATAATAACTCTGGCAGCTGCATCGTCATCAGCAACACCATCATCACTACCACAACCACTTCGAGAAAAGCAGAAACAGACAAATGCTGGCCCTCAACAAATCTACAAAGTTGCTCCAACGATTTCCATGTGATAAGGTTTCTCGTGGTAACATTGTATTTCAAAGAGCCAGCACTGGAAGTAGTCCATTTTCACTTCAATGGATTTAATTATTTGTTTGCACGTGCACGAGTATCGCAGGTGCAGCCATGGAGCACGTGCCATGTGGTAGCCATCCTTGAAAGGAATGATTTGTGCAAAAATTTTCCTTAATTTTATATTTCATTGGACTGGGTAGAATCTTCTTTATTCAATTAAATTGCTTTTTTGCCCCATTAGTTAACGTCTAGTTTCTGAACGTTACGATTGCGGAATAATAATAAAAAAAGAAATCTTTGATGAGAAAAGAGGCAATTTTAATTAGTAAAGATGTTTATTGCTAAGAAACACGCTAAGCTTAATTAATACGCTATAAACACAACCAAACACATGCTGGATAAAGAAACGGGGTGATTAGTAAACACGATAATTTTTTTTCGCTTGTTCTGTGATTTATATAATATTCTTTTGTTAAAAATAAAATTCGATATTGTCATATGATTGGGGCGTAGTTTTATTGTCGTTGTGTAAACAATTGAGAGTTTTCACAAACTCGATAAATCTATAATTTGGATGAATGAAGATAACCACATAAATTGCAAGCTTGATCAAACCGCTGCTTAATGTTTTGTCACCTCATAAAACATGTTTATTTTTTGTTGTTTTTTCTGTTTTCTGTGCTATGCGAAATAGAATACATCTAAATATTGGCATGGCCATGATTTTATATTGGGGTGGGTGGGGAGTTTGCAACTAGAAAATACTAGACTGCAAGACAGGCAAATATTAAAGGTTTGTGGAGTGGGCGGGGGGGGGGGGGGGAGGGGGAATGTGTTATTGCGGTGGCCTGTACCCAACCCCCCTATCCTGGGGCTATACCAGTGATTTTAAAAATAAAATATATTTTTCTGTTCATTATTAGCTCAAAAGGTAGATTGTCCGCTTGTAAAGCTGTCGGTCGTCGGATCGACCCTTCTCAGTGAACTCATTTGTAGTTAGGTTTATTTTCCGTTCCAACCAGTGGTCCACAACTGGTTCACCAAAGGCTGTGGTATGTTCTGTCCTGTCTGTGGGACGGTGCATATAAAACACCCTTGCTGCTTATCGGAAAGAGTAGCATATGTGGCGACAGCCGGTTTCCTCTGAAAATATGTCACAATAACCATATGTATGACGTCCAATAGCCGATGATAAGATAAAAATGAATGCGCTCTACAGGCGTCGTTAAATAAAACAAACTTTACTTTTTACTGTTCATTATAGAGTTGCATGTCTGTTCAACGTGAAACAGGATAGGATAGGTTCAGCTTTCGTAAACACCAAAACTGCGTTCAGTTCAAACATTTTGCTATATATTAAACGCAATGAAAACATCGAGAACCAGCCTAAGCACCCAGTAGTGCTAGCTCATGCTAAACTCAGGTATGGTAAATATATTATCATTCAAACAGACAAACAAACAGACAGACAGACAGATATTTTATTTCAGTCTCACCTTGTGCATCACATAATATTAATACAACAAATAAAACACGTAAAAATACACCAGCCATTCCTTATGGAATTACGAGAGACTATACATATAAAATTATACAAGTATTAATTAACCTAAAACAAAGTATATTATAAAATACAAAAAATCCTAGAAACTATACATTATAAAATAATACAAGTATTAAACAAAAAAGATATAAAATAATACAAGTATTAAACAAAAAAGATATAAAATACAAACAGATAATAAAACACAACCAACACAAAACATGACAAGGCAAACCAAAAATAGAGATGTGTTTATATTGAAAAAATTACATATTGAAAAAATTACGTAGGGTCGGCAAAATATTTCTATTTAATTTTTTGTTTCCAAATATCGATTGAAAAACTAAAAAAACCCACCACATTTCAGATTTATACGGAACCACAGAGGGGACGGGACATGTGCGTTTTTTTAATAAATTATCTCGTAGATTTAGCGTCATCCATACGTTTTAAAAGATCAAAACGCATTAAAAAAAGTCCAGTAAAACGTTACTTAATTCTGAATTAATCTGCACTATTTTAAATGTCTGCATCTTAAAAAAAAGGAAAGGAAAGAGGAAAACGCAATTTAAAATAAATGCAAAACAGAGAAGGAGAAGTAAAGTTTGTTTTATTTAACGACGCCTCTTGAGCACACTGATTTTTATCTTATCATCAGCTATTGGACGTCAATCATATGGTCATTCTGACACATGTATTTAGAAGGAAACCGTTGTCACCACCTAGGCTACTCTTTACAATAAGCAGCAAGGGGTCTTCTATATGCACGGTCCCACTGACAGGACAAGACAGCACATATCACGGCCAATTGTGGACCACTGGCTGGAACGGAAAATAGCCCTAACTGCAAATGGTTCCACTGAGAAGGATCGATCGGACGACCGACCGACCGGTTCACAGGTGTACACGCTACCGTTTGAGCTACATCTCGCTCCCCAAACAGAGAAGGAACCCCAACCAAAGTTCATTTTACACCTTTAGGTTATGAAGGGCACTGTTTCCAATAGCACTCAACTGCGACACCCGTTAAGAACGGAAGTCTTTTCAAGACAAACACACGCACACACACAAACACACCGAGATACCCTAGTAGTATGTAATCGTCCGTACATTGAGAATAATATGTAAACTGACAAATGTCATACTAGCACCCGTCAACGAGGTGTCACCAACCAAGACGTAGCTATTGCATGATCGCGTGGCATGTATTTTTATTGCACTAGAAGACATTACGCGGCGTTTTAATTTTAGCTGCGCGCGCTGCCCCAGCCTTCACCTTTATGAAGCGTTTGTATTACAGCGCACGCGACACGTCTGCTCGCTCTCACGCGCGCTGCATTAAGCCACGTGGTCTGTGGTTGGACAAAAACAGAGAACATCTTTGCGCTATTGTTACTCAATGGGCTCTCTCGAGATGTTATGAAAGAAAGACTTTTAATAAACAGCGTGCAAAGATATCGTTTTTTTCCCTGCATACTGTGAACACGATTTTCTGTCGGCCACGTGTTTAGATCAATGATACCTTGCTAAAACAAACATAAATCTTGCTGCAGTTAGAAGGGTGGGGAATACAGAAAATCATTTTTACAACACATGCATCCCCCCAAAAGACCCCCTAAATAAAAATATCCCCACCTAAATCGAATATCCAAGCCTCCAACATGACTATATATACAACCCCTGCAATTAAGAAAATTTTCACGGCAAAATAAATGCTGTGGTAAAATGGTATCCACGGCAATTTTAGCATAGAGAATACATTATTTTTGATAAGAAAAAAATAAACCCTGAAAGTATAAGAAAAAAGCCCACAATCCTCGGGAAAACAAAAGTGCCGCGAAGAATAAAAATCTCCACGGCTTTATATTAATATTATAGATATATACAGATCCTGATAGTGCAGTGGTTATGCTATCCGAAAGGCGGCTGGTAGGTACTGGAATCAAATATCAGTCGAGGCATGGGATATTTAATCTCAGTATTGGCTCCAACCTTCAGTGAGTTCTTGGCAAGTCTTCATGGATAGGTATACTCCACTTACAACGACCAGTAATCGACATCTGTCTTACCAAAGTACGTAGTTTGTACTATCTTCTACTCGATAATGCATATAAAAGATCCCTCGCTGCTTATCGATAAAAGTGGCGACAGAAGGTTTAGTCTTTTCTACTAACACTAACCTAAGTCCTGGACAGACAGAACAGGAAGGTAAGGTGTGCCCAGGACAGCGTGCTTGAATCTTGATTGGATATAAGCACGAAAATAAGTACATCCAAACAACCTATACATAGTACCTGAATAAGTACTAAACAAATGTCATCAAGTTTTAGTCTGTTATGAATGTTTTAATTAGTAACGGTGTTACATCAGCATTAATTTACATTACTATTTTATTATATGCGTGGAGACCATTTTATTATTATTATTATTATAAAACAAAATTAAATATTGTTTTTTACAAATATAACAAGGATTAAAATATATGCATTTTTTGAAATATAAGAAATCATCATAACATGATCTTTTAAAATAAGCACAAACAAATGTGAACAGAAAACCATCATATTTTAAGATGGGGGAGATGTTCTAAGTTAGTTACAGCAAAATTATAATGAGAACAAATTAAAAAAGTAGTTGCCAAAGGAGTATTTCTGATCCCATGAATACCATGGATTCACCTACGTCATCAACAACAATTACCAGTACAATCATCATCAACACAACAAAGATTCTACAATCACCACTGGTACTACCAAATCTCCAACAGAAGCAGACAAAAATATCATATGGATACCGTGGATTCGCCTACGTTAGCATCAATAACATTACCAATATAACCATGACGATCACCATCAACACAACAAAGATACTGCCATCGCCATTGATACTACCAAGACAACTGTAACAGAAGCGGAATATATCAGTATTACATTAACATCATATGAATACCATGGATTCACCTAAGTTATCACCAATACAATTACAAATACAACCATGATGATCACCGTCAACACAACAAAGTAATTACTACCACCATTGGTACTACCAAAACTCTAACAGAAGTAGAAAATATCAGTATTACATTAACATCATATGGATACAGTGGATTCACCTACGTTTCCACCAACAAAATTACCAATTCAACCATGATAATCACCATCAACAGAACAAAGATACTGCCACCAAGACAACTGTAACAGAAGCAGAATATGTCAGTAGTACATTAACATGATATAGGTTAACTAAAACCCGAACCAGCAACTCAACTAACAAGAACAATAAAATCTCAAACAATCAATACAAAACCATGGAACTAACTCAACCCAATTGTATAAGCACGTAAATTTGAGACACTCTAAAACAGTTGCATGATTTTGGAATTCTCATGGGAGAAAGCACTGTTTGTACCAAGCAGTGTATCTGATTGGCGTAACACGAAGTCCTGCCTGACTACCATGGTCTTGAGCACAGCGATCAATCGATGACTACCATCAAGCTGATTGATAAGGAAATCTAGCCGTAGGCTATGGTTTTTTAATGAATCCTCTGCCAGTATCTGACACGCAAAGCTTAACATCTAGGATTGCAGGTAAGCCCTAGAACGAATCGATACGTTCCTTCTTAGCATGGTATATCCAGAACCACGGCTAGTGTATGGCCAGTGTAGATCGTACAATCTAACTGACAAAAAAAGTTGAAGGTTATTTGTTTTCACAAAATTCGCTCTGTTTAAGTTAGCGTCAATTTCAGTGAGAGAGAGAGAGAGAGAGAGAGAGAGAGAGAGAGAGAGAGAGAGAGAGAGAGAGAGAGAGAGAGATGGAAGGGAGAGATTGGGGGAGTGGGTAATGGAGGTTGGTTGGTCTCTCACTCACCCTTTCTCCC